>JAHWFP010049583.1:95515-126713 GCA_023313725.1 Lithobius niger | reverse complement strand
TATCAGTTCATAAAATTATTTGTCTCCAACGAGAAGTTACAGACGATTCTGCGTCGGCGGATTTCTCCCTTTAAACACACCGCATCAACTACGCATTGCTGAAATCCGCCGAGAGATGGCGCTGTATGTGTTCCTGTACTAATTTTTATTCGTTTGCTAATTAATTACCATGGGATCGAAAAACTAAAAGACTAATACGGTAAAAATTAGTATTATTTATGCCAATAGATCGCTGAAGAAAAATTATAATATACTAGCCTAAGAAATTATAAAGCGTGATGTTAAAATAAGAAAATCTTAACGAATACGTCGAGTTTTCTAGCTGGTATATATGCGAGTCAAAAGCCGCCGCCATTAACTAGCATCCGACGTCTGTTTTAAGCTTAGCTCAGTAAGTTGCGCATGCTCACAGCGGGAAGGTACTATGGTATAATAACCCCGATACCATAGTACCTTCCCGTTGTGAGCATGCGCAACTTACTGAGCTAAGCTTAAAACAGACGTCAGATGCTAGTTAATGGCGGCGGCTTTTGACTCGCATATATACCAGCTAGAAAACTCGACGTATTCGTTAAGATTTTCTCCCGGTGTATAATCGGGTGATTATACCACACTAGGTCGATTATACCCCGCTCCTCTACCTTCCACCATGATAGCAAGCAGGACATACTCAGTAGTAATGCCCCTAGAGCTTTTATGGATAGTACGGCGACTGTTTTCGCACGAAGCCTATAACCTCACATTAAAACTAACGAATGCTAATTATTTTGCAGTTACATCCCGAGCGCGTATAATTTCAAATTAATTAGCATGAGCTAGTTTTAGTCTGGTTACAGGCTGAGTGCGAAAACATTTTTAGCCGTATTTGATCCCTTAAGTCTTTGTAACGCAGAACGGCATTGCGTGCTGATGTGATCCTCCCAGGACAAATACTTGTCAAAGATAAGTCCAAGGTTTTTCACATGATGGGATGTTTGCAATTTAACATTATTAATTGCAACAGATTTGTGATGAGAATGCTCGTTTAGAGTACAAGCTTGAAATAACTGGGGCGAGGCTATAATAATATGTTGACATTTGTTTTCATTGAGTGAAAGGCCGTTTGCACATGACCAGTTTGCAATGTTATCAAGGTCATCATTAAGTTCGGAAAGTGTACCGGGAGCATTTTCAAGAGAAAACATTTTTACGGTCTGTACATCATCGGCAAACATATGATGATCACGTTTGGTGATGCAGTCTGGGAGATCATTTATGAAAATAGAAAAAAGAATAGGCCCAAGGATAGATCCTTGTGGAACTCCAGACACTACGTCCAGAAACGACGAGGTATTATTGCATACACGAGCGCATTGTTTGCGACCAGTAAGGTAACATGTAAACCACTTTACAGCAAGAGCGTCAAGGCCAATGGCGTGGAGCTTGGCTAACAGAAGAGCATGGTTAACTGTATCGAAGGCTTTAGCAAAATCCAAAGCACAAGCGAGATAAATTCAGAGTCATCAATTTCCTTAAGAATATCATCAGAAATTTTAACAAAAATTTTAAGTTTTGTGGATAATACAGCTACTGTTTTCGCACGAAGCCTGTAACTTGACATTAAAACTAACGAATGCTAATTATTTTGCAATTATATCCAGATCGCTACGCGAGGGGTATAATTTCAAATTAATTAGCATGAGCTAGTTTTAGCCTGGTTACAGGCTGAGTGCGAAAACATTTTTAGTCGTATTATCCCCCAAAGCTAGAGGGCTGTTTTATTGGAGTATGTCCCAATTCAAAATAAATAATAACAAACGGACTAAACATTCTTTGTGTTATTATTAATATTTATAACGTAATGCTAAAAATTAATATTATTTATGCCAATAGATCGCCGAAGAAAAATTATAATATACTAGTCTAAAAAATTATAAAGCGTGATGTTAAAATAAGAAAATCTTAACGAATACGTCGAGTTTTCTAGCTGTATATATGCGAGTCAAATGCCGCCACCATTAACTAGCATGTGACGTCTGTTTTAAGCTTAGCTTGGTAAGTTGCGCATGTGCACGCACAATGAAAAGGTAGTGTGGTATAATCACCCCGATTATATCACCCTGGTGTATAATCGGGTGATTATACCACACTAGGTCGATTACACCCCGCTCCTCTACCTTCCACCATGATAGCAAGCGGGATATACTCGGTAGTAATAGCCCTAGAACTTTTGTGGATAATACGGCTACTGTTTTTGCACGAAGCCTGTAACCTGACATTAAAACTAACGAATGCTAATTATTTTGCAATTATATCCCGAGCGCGTACGCGAGTGGTAGAATTTCAAATTAATTAGCATGAGTTAGTTTTAGTCTGGTTACAGGCCAAGTGCGAAAACAATTTTAGCCGTATTATCCACTAAAGCTAGAGGGCTATTTTATTGGAGTATGTCCCAATTCAAAATAAATAATAACAAAAGGACTAAACATTCTTTGTTTTATTATTAATATTTATAACGTAATGCTACGTTTTATTAGCTTATCAGTTTATCAGTTCATAAAATTATTTGTCTCCAACGAGAAGTTACAGACGATGCTGCGTCAGCGACTTTCTCCCTTTAAACACGCCGCATCAACTGCGCATTGCTGAAATCTGCCAAGAGATGGCGCTGTTTGTGTTCCTGTACTAATTTTTAATCGTTTGCTAATTAATTACCATGGGATCGAAAAACTAAAAGGCTAATACGGTAAAAATTAATATTATTTATGCCAATAGATCGCCAAAGAAAAATTATAATATACTAGCCTAAAAAATTATAAAGTGTGATGTTAAAATAAGAAAATCTTAACGAATACGTCGAGTTTTCTAGCTGGTATATATGCGAGTCAAAAACCGCCGCCATTAACTAGCATCTGATGTCTGTTTTAAGCTTATCTCGGTAAGTTGCGCATTCGCACAACAAAAAGGTACTGTGGTATAATCACCCCAATTATACCCCGGTGTATAATCGGATGATTATACCACACTAGGTCGATTATACCCTGCTCCTCTACCTTCCACCATGATAGCAAGTGGGATATACTCAGTAGTAATAGCCCTAGAGCTTTTAATAATAATAATAATAATCTTAATCATTAAAAACTTACAGTCGGTATATATATACATGCATCTACATCTGGATTAATTTCCTGTCTTTCGACACCTTTCTCATATTTTTAGCCTTCCTACTTCAAGAGGAGAAGAGTTACATATATACCTATCTATATAATTATATAGCTATATATGTACTTCTTCTCTTGAAGTAGGAAGGCTAAAAATATGAGAAAGGTGTGAAAAGACAGGAAATTAATCCGGATTTTCGCGTAGGCGTATTTTAGTAGTTCTAGGTAAAATATTTCCCTTCGAAAAAAGCGAAAAATCCCCTTTGGACCATTGTTGAAACGCATTTTTCGAAGTTGATTGTTAGTTTCGGAAAACCACCTCTTCCTGCTGTGCAGATGGTCCGCAATTGGAGGCGCGGGATCCACTAGTGTTGTCGGTAGGATTACGGCTGGCAATGCTAACAGCCGACATTCAACAATGAGGCACATGCAGCTCGCTGATGGAACGACTGTTGGAGTAGCATTTTGGATATTTCAAATAGAAACTTCCTATTTAGCCTTAAATTATGAAATCTATGAAAAGATTAATGCGAAATTAGGCATACTTAAACAAAATATATTGATAACAGAAAATGATGTCATAAACCATCGACGTTCGATCAACAGTGTGCTATTAGCTGGTGCTCTACTCAGCAATAGTCCAGCCTAATTTTGGTAAACACAAATAGTTTCTAGGTACGATTTCGCCTTGCATGAAATCTTTTATATCAGTCAGAAATTATGGGCGACATGTGGTTGCTGTTTCAAAGCGTCACACGCAGCGGAAAATTCTTAAAATTTGTGAAACAGGAAACCCATGTAAAGTCTGCAAAATTTATTGGAATAAAAAAACCAAGAGCGGCACAAAGGAGTATGCAATATGCATGATAAAATTACCAAGCATGTTTAGTTCAAGCATGCAGCAACTCGCGTGTTACAGCGTTGAAACGGCCTTGCAGCGCCGATGGATAAAGCTTCTTCAAGCCAAGGGCGACTGTGAAGAAATCGAGAGTCTCGCCTCCTGGCTCATTGTCAGTTTAGGTGCATGCCAAAAAGGGGGTGGCTTTTTCAAGCCAAGGCCAACTGGGCTACAAATCGCGTGTCTCATCTCCTGGCTCAAGACCAGTTCATGCATGTGCCAGAAAGACAATGCTTTTATCGGGGCTTTTGATGTCAGTGGTATTATGGCTAACAATCTGAACAAGAGGCGCATGTAGCTATTGGGTGGCCAGACCATTGGAGTGATGTATGGTTACCATATCGTTCGTTTATGAATTGAAGCGTTAAGAAAAACGTGTCTTACATTCTCATCATTTGCTTGATTGTTTTAGATGTGTAATGTCTGTCAGCAGCTTAAGAGCTGGAGCATGACAGCTCCTCGAGCATATTCTTTAAGCTTAGGCCAACTAGGGTATAGAAATCGCGTGTCTCGTGCTCCTTGGCAGTTTAGCCGCACTGCAGAAGGGTGATGGTTTTCTAAACGGCGAAGCCATTTTTTGTTTATGAACTGAAGCCTTACGAAAAATGCGCACTGCACTCATTTGCTTGATCGTTTTAGATGTGGAATGTCTGTCAGCAGCTTAAGAGTTGCAGCATGAAAGCTCCTCGAGCGCAGATAGACGACAAGGAATGAGCGAGCGAAGCGAGCGACTCCGCTAGTAATAATAATAAACTTTATTGCAAACAAACAAAATACATTAAAAAGTATACAAGAAAATGGTATCGCCAGAGTTTACAAAGGGCGAGGTTTAGGCTTGAAAGCCCAATCTTACACCTAACCCACCAACAAAATAAAACCACAACCAAAATCAAAAAAAAGAAAGCAGAATACAATTATATAAGGCTAATCCTTTAAAAAATAAACAATTAAATAAAAAAATAAATAAAAAATGCACAAAAGAAAGATGGGGGAGGAGTTGGGGTGGGGGGGATTCGACTACACTAGGAATTAAAGAAACGTTGGTAAATAGGGTTTTTAAATGCTTGGACAGAAGGGGCATTATTGAATTCTGCAGGCAGATCGTTCCATAACTTAATACTCTGAGTAAAAAAGGAAGATTGGTATTTATTAGTTCGACATCGGGGAGGTGTGAAACTGCAACTATAGCTGTGTCTAGTAGGATAGTTGTGAGTCGCAATATGAGTCGCAATAGCAGAGTTAAAAGTTCAAATAAATACAATGGTTCTCTAAATTTAAGCGTCTTATACACCATCACAAGTGAATGCAAAGCTCTTCTATTTTCCATGGAAATCCATTTAAGCTTTTTTGTGTTTTTCCTGACACTCTGCTACTTTTTAATATTAAAAATAAAACGTACACAAGCGTTCTGTACCTTCTGCACTTGGTTCAGCAATGTTTTTGAAGCACTGAAATAAGTCTAATCGCCATAATCCAGTAATGGAATAATTAATGCTGCCGCGAGATTACGTTTAGTTTTAATGTTAAGAAAATGTTTGAATCTTGCAAGATATCTAAGTCTTTGTAACGCAGAACGGCATTGCGTGCTGATGTGATCCTCCCAGGACAAATGCTTGTCAAAGATAACTCCAAGGTTTTTCACATGATGGGATGTTTGCAATTTAACATTATTAATCGCAACAGAGTTGTGATGAGAAAGCTCGTTTAGGGTACAAGCTTGAAATAACTGGGGCGAGGCTATAATAATATGTTGACATTTGTTTTCATTGAATGAAAGGCCGCTTGCACTTAACCAGTGGGCAATGTTATCAAGGTCATCATTAAATTCGGAAAGTGTACCGGCAGTATTTTCAAGATAGACATTTTTCCAGTCTGTACATCATCGGCAAACATATGATGATCACATTTGGTGATGTAGTCTGGGAGATCATTTATGAAAATAGAAAAAAGAATAGGCCCAAGGATAGATCCTTGTGGAAATCCAGACACAACATCCGGAAACGACGAGGTATTATTGCATACACGAACGCATTGTTTCCGACCAGTAAGGTAACATGTAAACCACTTTACAGTAAGAGCATCAAGGCCAATGGCGTGGAGCTTGGCTAACAGAAGAGCATGGTTAACTGTATCGAAGGCTTTAGAAAAATCCAAAAGCACAAGCAAGGTAAATTTAGAGTCATCAATTGCCATAAGAATATCATAAGAAATTTTAACAGAAATTTTAAGTTTTGTGGATAAAACGACTACTGTTTTCGAACGAAGCCTGTAACCTGACATTAAAACCAACGAATGCTAAATATTTTGCAATTATATCCATAGCACGTACGCGAGGGGTTTAATTTTTCAAATTAATTAGCATGAGCTAGTTTTAGCCTAGTTACAGGCTGAGTGCGAAAATATTTTTAGCCGTATTATCCACCAAAGCTAGAGATCTGTTTTATTGGAGTATGTCCCGATTCAAAATAAATAATAACAAACGGACTAAACATTCTTTGTGTTATTATTAATATTTATAACGTAATGCTACGTTTTATTAGCTTATCAGTTAATCAGTTCATAAAATTATTTGTCTCCAACGAGAAGTTACAGACGATGCTGCGTTGGCGACTTTCTCCCTTAAACACGCCGCATCAACTACGCATTGCTGAAATCCGCCAAGAGATGGTGCTGTGTATGGTCCTGTACTAAATTTAATCGTTTGCTAATTAATTACCATGGGATCGAAAAACTAAAAGACTAATACGGTAAAAATTAATATTATTTATGCCAATAGATCACCAAAGAAAAATTATAATATACTACCCTAAAAAATTATAAAGTGTGATGTTAAAATAAAAAAATCTTAACGAATACGTCGAGTTTTCTAGCTGGTATATATGCGAATCAAAAGCCGCCGCCATTAGCTAGCATCTGACGTCTGTTTAAAGCTTAGCTCGGTAATTTGCACATGCGCACAACGAAAAGGTACTGTGGTATAATCACCCCGATTATACCCCGGTATATAATCAGGTGATTATACCACACTAGGTCGATTATACCCCGCTCCTCTACCTTCCACCATGATAGCAAACGGGATATACTCAGTAGTAATAGCCCTAGACCTTTTGTGGATAATACGGCTACTGTTTTCGCAGGAAGCCTATACCCTGACATTAAAACTAACGAAAGCTAATTATTTTGCAATTATATCCCGAGCGCGTACGCGAGGAATATAATTTCAAATTAATTAGCATGAGCTAGTTTTAGTCTGGTTACAGGCTGAGTGTGAAAACATTTTTAGCCATATTATCCACCAAAGCTAGAGGGCTGTTTTATTGAAGTATGTCCTAATTCAAAATAAATAATAACAAAAGGACTAAACATTGTTTGTGTTATTATTAATATTTATAACGTAATGCTATCAGTTTATCAGTTCATAAAATTATGTGTCTCCAATGAGAAGTTACAGACGATGCTGCGTCGGCGACTTTCTCCCTTTAAACACGCCGCATCAACTACGCATTGCTGAAACTACCGAGAGATGGCGCTGTGTGTGTTCCTGTACTAATTTTTAATCGTTTGCTAATTAATTACCATGGGATCGAAAAACTAAAAGACTAATACGGTAAAAATTAATAATATTTATGCCAATAGATCGCCGAAGAAAAATTATATACTAGCCTAAAAAAGTATAAAGTGTGACGTTAAAATAAGAAAATCTTAACGAATACGTCGAGTTTTCTAGCTGGTATATATGCCAGTCAAAAGCCCCCGCCATTAACTAGCATCTGACGTCTGCTTTAAACTTAGCTCGGTAAGTTGCGCATACGCACAACAAAAAGGTACTGTGGTATAATCGGGTGATTATACCACACTAGGTCGATTATAACCCGCTCCTCTACCTTCCACCATGATAGCAAGCGGAATATACTCAGTAGTAATATCCGTAGAGCTTTTGTGGATAATACGGCTACTGTTTTTGCACGAAGCCTGTAACCTGAAATTAAAACTAACGAATGCTAATTATTTTGCAATTATATCCAGAGCGCGGACGCGAGGGGTATAATTTCAAATTAATTAGCATGAGCTAGTTTTAGCCTGGTTACAGGCTGGGTGAGAAAACATTTTTAGCCGTATTATCCACCAAAGCTAGAGGGCTGTTTTATTGGAGTATGTCCCAATTCAAAATAAATAATAACAAAAGGACTAAACATTGTTTGTGTTATTATTAATATTTATAACGTAATGCTACGTTTTATTAGCTTATCAGTTTATCAGTTCATAAAATTATTTGTCTGCAATGAGAAGTTACAGACGATGCTGCGTCGGTTACTTTCTCGCTTTAAACACGCCGCATCAACTACCCATTGCTGAAATCTGCCGAAAGATGGCGCTGTGTGTATTCCTGTACTAATTTTTAATCGTTTGCTAATTAATTACCATGGGATCGAAAAACTAAAAGACTAATACGGCAAAAATTAATATTTATGCCAATAGATCGCCGAAGAAAAATTATAATATACTACCCTAAAAAATTATAAAGAGTGATGTTAAAATAAGAAAATCTTAACGAATACGTCGATTTTTCTAGCTGGTATATATGCGAATCAAAAGCCGCCGTCATTAACTAGCAACTGACGTCTGTTTTAAGCTTAGCTCGGTAAGTTGCGCATGCGCACAACGAAAAAGTACTGTGGTATAATCACTCCGATTATGCCCAGGTGTATAATCGGGTGATTATACCACACTAGGTCGTTTATACCCCGCTCCTCTTCCTTCCACCATGATAGCAAGTGGGATATACTTAGTTATAATACCACGAGTACTTGCATTAAATCGACAGTTTGGGTGTTTTAGCACTAAACTCCTTTCCCAGACTGAAGGTCGAGGGAAATTTGTTGGAAAGGAGTTGAGTGCTAAAACACCCAAATTATACATTTAATACAAGCACGAGTGGAATTCGGTTGAGTATTTTTGTTTTCTTTTCCCTAAACAATTTTCTGAAGGAATTTCGTATTAGGGATTCAGTTTGGATTTACGATCTCGATTTTGACATACGAAGTAATTTTGATTTACGGTGTTGAGTTTTGCTTATAATGTTTACCTTTTATGTTTTGTTGACGATGTTTAACTCTTATCTGGCGTAGTATTCATCCACCATCGTATTTCATCAACCAACTTGTAATTTCGTTCGCTACGGCATTGGCATTTCGTATTAGGCATAACCTAATTTTTACGTTTTTTTTGTTGATTCGCCAAATGAAACGTATAGCAGCTTCGTGTTTCCGGAAAAAACCGACGATTAACGAAGCTGACATCAATCCACCATCAGATTTCATTAACCAACCTGTAATTTCGTTCGCTTCGGCGTTGGTGAATTGTATTAAGCCTAACGTCCTTTTTGTGTTGTTAAATTAAACGAATCTTAACCAAGAAGAGCTTTCTGGTGTTTCCGTAAAAACCCGACGATTAACGAAGCTGACGTCATTTCCCTAATAAGGGCATAAAACAAAGCAGCGTCCTCTTAGTGAGATATACTGTATAGATCTGTGGGTTGTTTGTCAGCGCTCATTAAGAAAAGCGTCGATCTGTATAATTACTGAAGGAGGAGGTCCGCTGTCGGTTTCGGTTTCGATGAGCCGGGGTCTTCCCAGTGTAATCCGACCATGGTCCTCCTTTAGTGAAAAGAAAAAGAAAATTCTCAGTGTAATTCGACCAGGATGCATAGTTTGTAAAAAGATGCAAAATTCTCAGTGTAAGTCCACTTTCCTCTTCTTTGGTGGAAAGAAAACAAAAATTCTCAGCTTAAGTCAAGCATGGTCGTCGTTTTGCTGAAAGAAAACAAAAATTCTCTGCATAATTTAGGAGGCCTTATATTAGTACTTATAGGCAAGTATTACCGTAATTACAAATGGTATTGTCATGTTACATTTATAAGTGGTAAACGCTTAAATTAATGCATTGCCTATCTTGTAGACCGAGCAATGTTTGATGAGTGGAGAGGGAGCGAAGGTAGTGGCACGAAATCACGCTGATAAGTTTCTCAACATTTAATACCTGATACCTAATATTCGTAATAGCTAACATTCATGCTACGTTTTGTGTCGTATACTATCAGCAATCTTATCATTCAGCGTGGGCTCATGACAAATAATGTTAAAAAAGAAAATAACTTTATTCTTATTGGTGATTTGAACCTTAATATTTTGGAGGGCTTTCAGGACAAAAATGAATTGCATGACATTGAAAAATTTGAAAATTGCATGGCAGCTCTGGGTTTAACTACACATATTAATTCGCCTACATGAGAAGAAATTAAAGAAAAAGTTGTCAAATCGTGCATTGATTTAATTTACAGCAGAATAAATAACTCCATTTGTAACTCGTTTGTCATAAAAATAGCTGACCACTATATCAACTCAGTTCAAATTTTGAATAATGATAATTTAAAGAACTCCAACAAATCGCAAAATGTTTATCTCAAAAAATTAAACCGTAAGGGCATAATACAATAAAAAAAATATTGAGTGGAAATATTTACAAAATTTGAGTAACCATATCAATTGAGATATTGAGATATTGAGTCATCATATCAATAATGAGATTAGTGCTAGGGTTGAGAATATCTATAAAATCAATACTATGACACACAAAAAAGTTTTGGGTAAAAAAAAAAAGGCAAATAATTGCAGACAAGAATGGATGAACCTTGATCTTTTGAAACTTATTAACAAAAAAAATAAACTTTGGAATTCCATATCCAAGCTACAACAACCAGATCTAAGACTTATTGAAGAATATAACTATGAAGAAAATTGTTGCCACCAGTGTGAAAAATACTAAAACAATTTTTTATAAAAAATTTTTTAATTAAATAAACATGATAGCAAAACTATCTGGACAAAAATAAACGAAATCTGCAGGAAAAAAACAAATTCAAAAGTAAATATTGATGATCAAATAAAAAAAATTTCGAGGAATTAAATGAACAATCAATTTGTGAAAATTTTTCGGATTTTTTTATAAATGAGGTCCCCCCATCTGAAATCTCAAAAGTACACAACACAAAAAGCCCAATGGTAATAACTTTCAAAATACATATAGAAAAATCACACCAAACTTAATTATGATTCTAAAACCTTATAAGAGTGATATTATCAATATTATAAAAAAATTTATGGCTAAAAATCAACTGGTCGTGACGGCTTTCTCTTAGAGTTTTTTGCTCATAGCTCTGAACAGACGGTTGAATTTATGAAAATCTTTATTGATGTGATTTTCGAGTCCGAAATTTGGCCAGATGAACTTAAAAAACAAATTATAAGACCTATTTATAAAAAAGAATGAAAAAATTGTGTATTGTAATTATCGACCAATAGCTCTGCTACCGGTCCTGAATAAAATTACTGAAAAATACTTTGCAAACTGTATTTATAAATATCTTAATAAATTTCGTTTGCTAAATGAAAATCAATTTGGGTTCAGAAAGGGAATTGAAACCTTAGATGCACTTATGTTATCAACTATCATAATTTGAATGCACTAAATAAAAGTAAACATGTTGGTGTTATTTCTATTGACTTAAAAAAAGCTTTCTATACGATTGATAAAAAAATTCTGTATAATAAACTATCAAATATTGGTATTAGAGGAAAATTATTACACATTCTTGCCAACTACATGCATAATAGACAAAGCTCAGTAAAAATTGCAAATACAAACAGTAATTGGAATATTGTTCATTATGGGGTACCACAGGGATCCATTCTTGGCCCTCTGCTTTTTATAATTTATCTAAATGATTTGCTTGATGAAAAATTTCAATGCATAATTACCCTATATGCTGACGATATCTTAATGGTCTCTATAAATAAGAAACAAAACATAATGAACTCAAATTTGCAAAATGATTTTAATACCTTGAACAAGTATCTACTTAACAATGAATTATTCATAAACAATGACAAAACAAATTATATGCATGTTACAACCTCACATACTGAAAAAACAAACTGTTTACTTTATTCACATATATGTTCGAGCCCTATAGTTTGTAATACCAGCCCACAGATCAAGCAAGTAGCATCACTGCGATATCTAGGAATTTTGATTGATGAAAATTGGAAATTTTACTCGCATATCGAAAATATTTAAAAAAAATATTCGAAAAATTATTCCAACACTTTTCTTAATAAATAGAACGTTTGGCATTGAAATAAAAAAAGTTTTATATGAATCTTGGATATTGTCCCAGGTACGATACATTTGTACCATTTTTGGCTCAACAACTGAAACCTATATTGAACGCTTACAGAAAACTCTAAACAAAGCGACTAAAACTCTCTTTGGAAATTTGCGGGATTGGTCTACTAAAGACATCCTAAAAAAAACATAACCTTCTAAACTTTAATCAGCTGTTTAAGTTGACAATGATTGTTAAATTCTTTTTTGATGATACTTACCAAAAGGGAACAGTTAGAGCTGTTCGAAACTATTCGGCCTGGTTGAAACTATTCGGCCACATGGAGAAACTCGTACTGCAAAAGATGCGCTGAATATATCGTGCCAACTATACTCAATGAGATACCATTTGAAATCAGGAAAAAAATAAATAGAAATATAAAAAGAATTATTAAAAATTGGCTTTTTGATATATAACAGTCGTATTAGAACTGTTAGATATGAAATGTTAAATGTACGTTAGAAATATACATACAGTTATGTACGTATTAATATTCAGTGCACATACAAGCCATGTTGGCTTCGGGCATGCACACGCGTTGCAGTTGTAATCTGTGTATATATGTAAATACTGAATAAATTATATACTATTATATATGTATATATTAATATTATTATTATATATCGGTTACGTGACTAGTGTTTGCTAAATTAAGCCCCATTTACATAAAGCTGACTAGGGAAAGATAACAGACCATCAGTTTACCTCTCTCATCAACAGAACAAAACCCTTTTTAAGAGAAAGGCGGAACAATAAAGTCGAAAAGAGAAGTCGAGTCCATTACTTCCTAAATATGCCTCCTAAGAGCACATTGTGTAAGTCGTCAAGTTTCATAGGCCTATTTTCACACAGAGAAAGGCTGTAGACTTATGGAAAATGACATGTTGGCCTTTAAATGTTGGTGTAAAGGTCCGAATGGGGAAAGAACAAAGGTCCCTTTGTTTCTAGTTGTACTTTCAGCATACCAGTTAACAAATTTTAAATAAAAAAAACAGAATTTCAAGTGTTTTAACTGAAGTAAAAATGCCCAACTTTAATATTAAACAAAATATCGGCGTAACGTGTCTTCGTTCAAGTGCAACTTACCTGGTTTATATCTTACCGAATAATCTTAGTCCTGCAGGGTAAGACTGGCACAAAACAATTTTGAGGTGCGGCGCAAAAACTCGCAGCAGGCTGTGTTTTAAAGTTAATGCAAAAAAATTCTTTGAGAAAAAAACTACAACTTTTTGCAGGTTTACAGGATCATAATTTTAGGATTTACGCCCATAAAAAAACTGCATTTAAGTTTTTAGGTTAGTTCAAAATCGGGTAATTTGATCGCTTTCAATTCAGGGAAAAAATCAAAACTACAGTTAAGCAAAGCTAGCGTATTGTTTACTGCCGGTTTAACTGGTTTAGCATTGTTCAAACTAAGGTTGACAGTCTCAGCTGATAAAAGTTTTCTGACTTTGCCATTACAAGGTTTAATCAAAGTTTTCCCTTTTAAGTCATGTAAAGAATTGTGATGTTTTTCTAACCAACTGCTAAAGCGTGGTATGAAGTCATCAGACTGGTCACGATTTGTCTGCAAACAGTATACTCTGTTCATCACTCTCCGTTTACTATGTTCATTCATACCTCCTCTACTAGGCTCAGATCTCTACCTCTGTTTTATGAGGGGATTATGAACATTTGTGTTCCTAGCCATTAGGCTAATCGGTTCACACTTGACTGCTTCAGTTAGGTGGTCTGATTCATCAGCTCGAGTAGTAATGCTAGTTGTTTCGAGTTTCACGGGAGCCGTCACGTTAGGTGGTTTGGATCTTACTTTAACTTGATAATTAATAACACTACTGTAGGGCTTCTATCGCCTTCTTAGCATTAATGTTAGGTTTGCATAAATTATTAAACTTAATAAGGGAATTTACACCCAGCAATACTGGGTAAGCTTTGCAATTAACCTTACAAACTCAGGCAGTGGTTCCGAGAGTCTCTCCCTTATTTAATTGCAGAATTAAATTAACCTGTTGTAATTCAAACACTTCGCTACTCAGGGCCGTTCTACATTAAACTGTATTTTTAAGTTTCGACCAGTTTTTGGCTATATCCTTGCTTATTAGGTTAATAGAGCTAGCCGAATCTTTTCAGCAAATGACTTCACATTTTCTTATCTTGTCAACAAAAGTGCTAGGTTTTAAAGCATTAAGGTCATCCTTAATTGCGTTAAAGCATGCATTTACGAGTTCTGACTCTTTCTTAAGTTCGAGACAAAAATTTCTCAAGTGAGAGTTACATTTAATTGGTAACAATATCTAACTTTAGGTTTTACACTGTCATTGTTACTCTTAGCATTATTGCTAGTCTGAACATCAGCAGCGCTAGCATCTATGCTAATTGTACTCCTTTCGTCACTCGAAGTACCAGCCAGTTCGTTTAGCTCCATTCTTTTGATTTTTATTACCATTACGCTGTTGTTGGTTGACGTTAGGTTTTTAACCTTAGTCGTTTGGCTTTGCGCCATTTGGGGTTTGTTGTTTTTCAAACCCACTTCGGCAGGAATCTGCTTATTTCTGGTTGTCCATTCATCACAGAGTTTTGCAGCTTCATCCAGAGTACCTGTTTTCTGGTGATCGGGTAACCATTTCCATAAAGCTACAGGACAATTGGTCTTTTCCCAGATTTATACGTGTGTGTGTGTGTGTGCACCTTGCATGCACACACTTGGTCTTGCTCTAGACTGGTACTTATTGTTATTACATCTGATTTGTCCTTTAACTTGTACTTGCTGTTTACCTTCAATCCTGTATCCAATCATGTATCATTATACAAATGAACTGACATTATATACTTGTGCAGACAGAATAAATGCTCGTTAGCAGCCGTCCACACCTGCGTATTCTTTCTAGCAATTAGGATAGTTTGCTTTAGTTGGCATTAAGTATAAGAATTAAATAGACATAAATCGCTGTAAATAATATTAAGGAAAATTAGCCATCAGCGAAAATTATACACTAGAAATAACGTAGTTCACTAAGACACCTTTATGCACTTAAGGTTCGTCGGAGTGACATGACCCGGATTCGAAATGGTTACCCAGTTCGCCCCCAGAACACTTACATAGCGCCTTAACCGCTGTAGCCACTCCTCTAATGGCCAGTGGAGGATGTGACCACAGTGGTTAAGGCGCTATGCAAGTGATCTGGGGGCGAATTGGGTAGCCGGTTCAAATCCGGGTCATGCCACTCCTACGAAACGTAAGTGCATAAAGTGGCTTACTGAACTACATTATTTCTAGTGTATAATTTTCGCTGATGGCTAATTTCCAATTTACCTTAAAGTACAAGAATGTGTTAAGTCCAAATACACATCAACAATAATTTCATAAATTGTTCCATTAAGAACAAGTTAACGATTTTATCGAAACTACGATTAATTTCGGCAAGTGACATCCATCGGGAAAATAGAGTTAGTAACTCCAATGCGTAGTCAGGAAACTGCTGACCAGCTGCTTTTTCCAGGGATCTAAATTGTACTTACACAGACTCTTTGGTTTGCGAAACTCTAGCTAACAATTTAACGTTTACTACGTCATAATTGTGCATTTCTAGGGCACTAAACTGTGAACAAACTTTTACGCATATTTCACCCATTAAAGGCTGAAGGCCAACTACCCACTCATCTCTTGGAATTCTCAGCGTTTCCATCATTCGTTCAAAGATCTTTAAAAAAACATCATTTTGTCGGCCCCCATGCCAGGCCGGCTGAAAATGGTTTCTTTTGTCCAAGGAAAGCAAACATACATAGTTCCTCGAACGATGCGTTTCCCTGGAGGTTTTTCGGTGCGTTGTAGCCGTCGGCGTCGTTACCCGATTGCGCATGCACTAGCGCAACCCTCCGCTATAAAACCGCTTTTGCACCTTCATTCAGCTTTATTTTTCCTCTCAGTTTGTCAGGTATTGACTCGAGGGGAGGTAGGGCGGGTTTGGTTATGTATGTCTTTATAGCCTCGTTCTTGCGGATGGCAGGTTCCGCTCCTCCTTCTTTACCGACCTCAATTGGTTCCTCGGTTTCCCTTCCAGGGGTAGCAGACCCCGGCACCGGAATACATTGTAACCTCGATTCCTCTCTTCCTTCATCACGTGCAACCGTTCCGCCTTTTGCCGGTTCATCAGATTCGCTAGCAGACTCAGCACACCCACCGGCCACTTCATCCACAGCCTGTTCCTTGTTGCCCCTGCTGGGTATAACTGATCCTGAGGCCACTTCTCTTGGGCTTCTGGCGTCCTTACCAACTTTAGGTACTATCAGATCCTCCGACCACCGTACAACTATTACCAACACTCAGCCATCTCTGCATCCATCAACCCTGGACTATGAAACGGAGACATGGGAAAACGCTCTCGGTTCCCGATTACATTCTCACTCAAACATCCGTTGTCCTTATATCTCTCAAGCACCGGCTCGCCGTTCAGGTCGTGTTCCCATGACCGAGTCCTTCTTGTACCGGCCACCTTGCCAACCACCGTCAGCAGTATTCCCTGCTCTCTTATCCCATTTTCTATCTGAACATCACAGGGAAGCATGCCGACGGTTTGGTTCAACCGCGATTCCACACGTTCCGGATCCACCTTCTGGCCTTGCTTCTTCAGCAACAGGAAACCTCATTCAGGGACCTTCACCACCTACTCCGATTCTTCCTTCCCCGATTACCACCATTTCTTTAGGGACGCCTTCCGTCTCCTCACCAATCCTTGCTCCGCCGGAATCCTTGCGATTACCAGTACCATTCCCAACCTTCCACCGACCTTTTTATATCCCAGAGTGCTGTTCTCACTTTCCGCCTCAGGATTCCAACACTGGTCCTCCACCTGCAGTGGCAGTCTACACTGATCTCATCTGTGACGAAGATCTTCCGTATGATGTGCATTACACAATCTTGGGTACCACATCATTAGACTTTCTGCGTCTGTCTCCTCACTCTCCTCCAGTCCTTCGTTCCCGAACTATCTCGATTCCGGGCATCACTCCTCTCACCAGCTGCACCCCGTCTTCAACTACATTGACCTCTACTCTGCCAACCACGGAACCCCTACTACACCATCCTTCGTGCATTGATGCCGTTACTCCACCCGTCAATGATTTCCCCGTGTTTCCGCCCTCTCATTCATAACACTTGCCGTCTCAAATACGGAACCGAAGAAAGGGAACCCAACTTTGAAACCTGCAACAGCTACAAATCCAGTCGCCTTCTCGGTTCCACCTTGCCTTCACCCACAAGACTCTTAATAAAAGCATTTGCTCATTACAGGACGGACCACCAAAATTTCATCTTTTATGAACGTCCCTGTCAACAATCACACTCAATACATTCACCTCCAATGATTCCCAGCATGATCTATATGGTTCATACATTTTAGACCGTTCTTCATTGTTAAAATTTTTGGTTTTAATCGCAAGGTCCTTTATCAAATAATCTGCTCAAACCACGAACCTCTGCAGATGCCTCCCACGCTCCCCACAACGACGATCCACGTTCTGCATTCACTGCTACCTGCAATTGAAAGGGGGCGCCACCAGTTGCTGACCTGTCGCTCCCTCCTCTTTCATATTTTCCCGCGTTCAAGCAACCGCCGCTTCATCATCATGGCTGATTCTTCATCGTCCGAAGACCCGATTCCCGACCAACAGCAGCATCCGATCAATAACAACAATCACTTCCGAACGTTCCATCACCTTCACCCTGTCGTTGCTTAGGGTTTACAGAGAAAATTACACACTTCGATCCGTACCCGAGCTGCCAAAACCCCAGGTCCTGCGACGGGTCCTGTGACGCCGAATCTGTATCTGTATCTTTCACCAACGAAGTGGATTGTCATTCGGAAGAGGCAACACCTTTCAAAACAACGAGCCACTGCCGCTTCACAAGCTGATCCACCAATTCTACCTTCTCCACCAGAGACGGTCACACCCAAGAAGAAGGCTTCAAAACGAGTTGGACCAACACTCGATCCTCCTCATCGTTCCCCCAAGAATCCACTATTAACGACAACAGATGATGTCCCAGCTATAGCCAGCACATCAGGACTCAAAGTTTCGAAGTCAACCATCCCTACAGCAAAGTCTGTCCGTACTAAATTTGCCCGAATTCCTCTCGCACCACCCGTGCGTTGTGCAATTTCAAACATGGCTCAAAAAAAGAAGAAGATGACTTCCCCACCTTATTCCACCACCAACAAGAAGATATCGACCGGATAAGCTAGCTCACCGATTCTGCCTCCGCATCCCGACTTAGTTTCACAGGTGTCAGGTTCCCCTGCTGGGCTAGCACCATTCCCGGCGACATCTATACTACGCGAGGCTCTTACACGTGGCATTCACCTATCCGGTAGGGAGGCTGAGAATTTGGACTTTATTATAAACCTTGTCCTCACTTTCACTGAACATTTTGCCACGGAATTTGCTTCCTTGCGTTCCGCATTCACAGAACTTCCTACATTGAGAGAAGCAGCCGCGTCTGCTGACACTCTCCGGGCAGAAAACGCCATGCTACGCGCCTCCAACGAGGCTTTTGCCAACGAGTTAGAAATCATAAACCGCCGTTACTATTCTATGAGACTCAATTATGCTCTTTTGCGGATTCACCACGCTTGGGTCTTTCCGATACCGTCGTCGCCACCTTGGCGAGCATATTATTGCGCCCATTCGCGCACGCGCCGTCTCCACAATGCGCCTTCAGTAATAGCTACTCGTTCACATGCACGACAGCCCCTTGCCACACCACAGCCTTCTCCGTCCATTCACAAACTTCATCAGGCTGCGCCATCACCTTTGCCTTCTCCACTGGAAGACCCATCATCAACAGCGCAACTTTTTTCACCCTGTCGGGCGATCCTCCCGATTCCGCTACCACAGAAACTATTACCGGTACGACTACCGTCACCGATCGTCCCGATCTAACCAACCAGGCCGGTTCTTCTCTTGCTCTTGCCACAGACATTCCTCTTGCTCAACCTGGCCCAAACGATTCCTCTTCTATCCAGGTCTCCGTTGCGACTGATCCTCTCGATCCTACCAGTTCAATACCAAACACTATCGATTCTACACTTGCCACGGATCACACCATCCAGACATCCACCCGCCCAATCCCCCATCTCACTTTAGCGCGAGACAGCAGAATCACCTTTCCTCTCTCATATAACGAACTACTCAGTATGGCAGTTCGACAATGCGCCAACCTTCGTACCAGTATTTCACGGGATAAACCCACATGAACCAACAGCTTCTGGAGATCTGCCTTGCTCCCCATGTCGTGCTAAGGTGAAAGGGGTAGCCCTGGGATTCAGACTAATCCAATAACTTCACCATGACCCAACACTTAAATCTTCAAAATGCATTCGGCCAGCGAGGTGTTCACTTCAACGGTCCCCTCCATCATTAGGGGACGGTGGAATATTGCCCCTCGTTTTGCATCTATCGTTTCTTTCGTTCCTACATTTTTATGACACTTGAACATTCCGCCCATCAACAATTGCCAAACAGAAAACACAAGTACTGACAGAAGAACTCATCTTTCATCCACGTTCCTACTCTTCCCTTTTTGTGTCTAGAAGCCTCTACACTTACAAACATCTTCATTAACCTTCCAAAGGAACTACACAACGATCCATTCCACGGCCAAGAAACTCTCCGTGCCCTACGTCTTCAAGTCATCTTTCTTCCCCACAAGGTGAGATGTTTCAGAGTGATAAACTGATTACGTACATTGTACCCCTACGGTGTTATGACCCCTGCATGCGGCATACAAAAAAAAAGTGTGTGTTACCCTTTACACGGTTATATTTAGCAACCCGCATTTCCCAACCTCACCTGCGAATACCGGGGCGATTCCTCTTTGAGTTTCACCATTCCGCCTTGTAACGGGGACGGATGCTACAACAGGAGAGGTGCTTGTAGCATTGCCCGACGCCTGGTGAAACTGGGTCTGACTTCATATCGTTCTGACTTGGTTTTGGTACTTTTGTTTACAAACAGCACAACTGCTACAGCCCGGCATAGGGAATGGAGCATTGAGGTCCTAATCTAGGCCTAACTAACGATAAAAAGCGGGTATCACTGCCACCAAGGTGGGAAGGAGCTAGCTAAGCTAAATTCATGAGAATTATCCTAAATCTTAACTTCTAGCAACGTCAAAATGATAACTGGTGTTTGGTGTTTAAAACTCCTGGTTTTATTTTTAGACAAACAAGTTAACGATCGCACTTCACATTTCTGGTTATTTACAAAAAAATGCAACTTAGTTTTTGGATTAAAACTACACAGGGAATTTTACATTAAAATACAAACATACTTTACAAGAACTTGGATTGAGTGGATGGGGAATTGAATTCAGCGTTTCTATTGGAAGGGAATTGGTGGAGCTAAATTAACAAAGGAAATTTGCTGACCTGGGAGCGCTTAGAGGCCTGCATGAAAGTGCAATGAGTTTAAAACGCGTAACAACATGAGAATAGGTCTATAAAATAAAACTACGATATTATGTATTGCAACTATTGAAGGTGGGGGGGGGGGGGGAAACGAAGTGTTAGCTCAGTTCGGATCGTATTTTAATTGAACAAAAGACTATATTTGTTTGCTTTGGGTAGGTAGCCACGCCGGAGAGGTGTGGTTGAAGATGCCTAAACAAAATAAACATAAAATAAACACTGGGTCCGTTAAAATAAAGACAAACATACATTTCGAGCTCCGGTAGGGTTCATGGCAAAAATTTACGTTATTAAACTGCATTTAGAGTGCCTAAATAAAAGATTAAATATACCAGCTTAGGTTTGGTTGGAATATAAAATATATTAGGTTAGTTTTCAAGCGTTTGCAGGAGCAGACAAGTGAATTGTAGCGTTGGACATTTTTCATGAATAACCAAAGTCGTCACCGTAATTATAAATAAAAAATATAGTTCTAAGGGTGTCTGTACAGGGTTATGAGGTTAAGTACCTTCGCAGAGGAAGCCCCTCCTAGTCAAACACTAAGCTGATGTTTTAGGCTTTATGCCTGAAAAAATGTAGTTTACAAAATATACAGAGTTTTGAAGTTCAGCCCTCAGGTTTTTGGTCGATGATATCAAGGTGTCCTCACCACAAGTGTCTAATACAAGACCACGTTTACACGCACCCATACGGAAGACTTCATTTGGGGTTCTTGTTGAACGCCAAATAAGTGCTACAACAGAAAAGGTCAGTGCACACAAGACATGCCAAAGAACAAGACTGCCAAGCCATGTAAACTAATTGCAAAATACATGCACCAAGGAATACACCTTCTGAGAGATACATCTCCTGTGAAATACATCACCACAAGTTTTATAAAATACACGGTTTACAAAAAAAATAAAAATCGCCGTTTTATATTTTTGGGGAACTAACGTTTTTGTGGCTCAAGAAAATTTTTTTTGTAATTAAAAATTACATATTAAAAAGACACTTTTAAGTTGGAAAAAAGTTACAGTTTATGGTTTTTGTAGTTGTTAAATTCAAATGATATAATCGAAACATTTAATGCTCTAACCAGTCAGCCGTTCACAGAAAGTTATTTTTTTTATCTGGGAAAACCTCAAAAAAAAATACCCCTGGGCGCACTCCTCAGGACCTATCTTGCGATAAGGATCGGAATAGAGGGTACTACTATAAGCGCATGCACAACTATAAGCTCTATTTAAAAGTAACAAACTACCACTGGAATGGTTTAAGGTTACAAAACAACTTGTTTACACATGAAAATTTAACGCTGATGGGTTTAGAGGTAGACCCCATAACTTACACATAAAAAATTACAACACTGGAAGGTTTTATGGCTTATACCCAACAACCGTTTAACGACAGAGTTAACCTTTTGCACTCAGAGGTGAGACAGACAGCTATTTTTAAAAAAAGCCATTTCGTAGAAAACTTAAAGAGGATATAGCCAGGGACCACTAAACTCCCGTAGAATGTTCCTAATGAACATTAATTGCGTGTCGTTCAATCATTACAAACTTTCTTCCACACAGGAAGAGGCAGAAATTTATAAGGAGAGAAAACATTGGCACTTAAAATTTAGGTGTGAAGTCCAAAACGGGAAAATAGCTGAAAGTTCCTTTTGGTGCGCTAGCACTTTCAACATACCACTTAACAAAATTAAAGATAAAAATTAATTTCCAGTCAATTTGGACTGAAAATGACGTGTTTTAACATTACTGTTTAAACAAAATACCTGATGAGAGTGTCAGCGTTTACGTGAAACTTTCCAGGTTTGTATCGAACTGTGTAGTCATAGTCTTGTAGGGTCAGGCTCCACCTAAGCAATCTTGGGTTCTTACCAGACATTTGCTTGCGCCAGTGCAACGGGTTGCGATCGGATTCTATGATAAATTTTGTCCCATAGATGTAGTGGCGCAATTTAGCAACTGACCAGATCAAACATGTGATGTATGAGGGTGACATTCATACACTGGTGGGTTCAACTAAGGCATAGTAAGACTAGGAACGCAGTGCTGTAGGCTAACACTTGAAGGACAGCTTTATTACAAAGGCACAGCCTTTCTATAGAGTATGTCACATGACATGTAGTCATGTGATATTGGTTTGGCAACAACATTGTATGGATAGACTGTAATTAACTATGGAGGTATATTAGACTATGGATGGGTTAACATTGGGACTTACAGGACTACCATTGTGGTGCCTCTATGACGACACCACAATACAACCAACTAATAAAAAAAAAGAGAAAAATTCTTCAAGTCTAGCTGAAAAATAAATATGTATTATTTGAAGACATGAATTTTTTTATTAGTCACTGCCTACTTTAAGTTGTAAGTATTAGAAGAAAATGTGTCGCTTTCGAAGAAAAACTAAACATTTTGTGAAAGCTTGTAAACCCCCCTTAACTCAACAAAATATCTGAAATTTTTAATGATGCTTGAAAAACTGGCACCATGAAATCCATCTGGTTTAATCATTTCAAATCTGGCTTGTGGTTGATAATTTCGAATAAATTTCGGTAGTTTTCCTCTTTTTTGACTTTTGGTTATAACAACTGCTGCTGCTTACAACGGAGTTGATTAGTTGCAAACATGTGGCTGCTGAGTACATCTGTTAGTTAGTTACAGATAAGTTAGCTCACGCCGGAGGCTGTTTCAGCTCCCAAAGCAGTTGTCCGCTCGTGAAGGAAATATTTACATGAAAGAGAAAAGAAACATGTTCTAAAACCGAGGAATCAAATTTCCTCACGAATAACCTCAAAACACAACATGTTGCCAACCATAGGCACAATTAAAATTTACAAGGTCAATCCCTTGCACGATTAACTATTCCAAACACAGGTTGCGAGCACTGCACAAGTTAAAATACAACCCCCAATCGGGCTGACGTAGAGCGGGTTACGAACACTCGTATTAGCCTACGATTTATTAAATATTGAGTTTGTCCGGAGCTCGTTTTGTTCGCTTCGGACGACCTGATACTATTGGAGGCTGCACTGCATCATCTGCACGTGGTGAAAATGGTGCAACCTTACGCTTTCTCTATTGCCTTTTCACCCTAGCGGGCTCCGACGGTTTTGCAGGAGACTGCTTTGTAAGTAAAGGAGGCTCCAGGCCACCTGTCGCTCCAATATCTCGCTGGGAGGCGCTGAAGTTTTGCGACATGGCTAGCTCACTGGGAACAGTGACGTCATCGGACTCGCCCACTGGCTGTGTGTGGGGTGATTTCGACTGGATTGTGCTGACACCTGGTGTCGCAACTCGTAAATTGTCAGGTGAGGGGCTTTTGATTGGTGTAGCTCCCTGCCTGGCAACGGTGGAACGCCGTGATTGGCCCCACGGATTGCCGCCGACAATTTGAATGCTCGTGAATCACCTGATCGTGACGTGACATACCAACAGAATACCGCTTCTTTGAAACTACGTGTTCTTTCGAATTACAGCATTTATTATTCATGCCACAATTGGCAGAATTATTTGCCGGAATTTGTGCGTTTTGGGATAATTCCACTGCGTCAACTGGATTAATTCTAGGCCGCAACTGGTCTCTGTGCGTACGCACTTCAACAAACTCTTCAGTAAGTACACTATAGATTAAATTAGATAGCTTCTTCTTGATAGACCCCCTCGACCATAGCTTAACGTTAGTTTTGCTATAATCACGATACCAGATTTTATCGCCAACTTGATAGTTCACGGACGCACGATGTTGGGTGCTTTTAATCTGTTTTTGTTGGTTTCTTTTTACAACGGCCAAAAGCATCCCCCTTTTCCACCGACATGGCTTTTCGTCAACATGTTTGGCCTTGCATATTCAAGACAACTAGCGTTACCCACACCCAGCATTTGTCTTCTTCACAACCAACCAAAGCTGTGGAAAGCCACACCTACGTGAACTTCCGCCTAGTGGCTTTTTGTCTTCACCTCCATCACTCCCCACGATTGGATGGTCATGAGGTGGTGCCGGTCCTGCACCTCACGTCAGTTGCAGCTTCTCCTTTCGCGATCTCTCGTCGGCACCTTCTCTTTCATTAACAGACAGGGATCCATCACGCTACCTCGATTTTGACTCCGTCACAGACAGCTATTCAGCCTTTCAAGTCACCTCGTTGTCACGCCTCTGCAAAAAAAATAAATAAATAAATTAAAAGAAGGAAAAAGGAAAATAAGAAGGGCAAAACTGTCACTTAATGTCGAAACTGAAACCATCTACAAGCGCCTGTGGCCACATCGCCATTCCTGGCTCAAAAACACTAAAAAAAAAAAAAATAAAGAGACAACACCACTTTACATGCCAAATCTCCCTTTCTTGACGGGACTGAATCAGAATCAGAAATGGCTTTTATTGCATAGTATATTTACAGGAGACAATATCTTATGATTAGGGATGTGCCGATGTAGCTTTTTTGCCGATGTACCGATACCGATTACTGTCAAAACGGAATGCCGATATTTGCTGCAGATATAACACTAAATAATGATTATTTTGGAAAAAAGGAAATTGTGATACAGTTTCTGTTGCAGATGTAGTGCAAGAAAAAACTTATTTAATGTAGCCCTCGTAAAAATATTAAAGAAAATTAAAAAATTTGTAGGACAAAGTTTTTTTCCCTGCAGCCATTTTCCCCCAGTTTTTACCCCCCCCCCCCCAAAAAAAAAAAAATTGCACGCAGCCTAACATTTCCGGCACAATTATAAAGATGTAAAAATCCAAATATTTGAAAATGTTGATATTAAATACTCAACAGATGAGCACTTCATGATATATTAGTCTTAAAAATACTAGCAAGTAGCAGTTTTTCTTACCTATTTGCAAGTCACGTTTGTTGCAAAATGTAAGTTAAATAGTTTTATATATATATAACTTCAGAACAGGTGGATCGAATGACTTGTGGTTTGCACCATTGGAAAGCTGGCCAAAAAATGGTTAAAATGGTGTATTTGAACGTCAAAATCGGTCAATATTTAGTGAAGTTATCGTCGTTTCCGTATATGTCGAAAAAACTGCGGCATATATGTGATCCAATATGGTGTATCGGCACATCGGAAGTGGGCATCGGCGGTACCGATATATCGGAATTGCATCCGATAACTGGCAATACCGATATGAATCCGATAATTGACACATCCCTACTTATGATATGGTCTCTTTTACGCCAAAGGAAAAACACTAATGACAACAAATTAGTCAAATGAAATCAACGCAAATTGAAGCAAGACACATAGTAAAGACTTAACCATATGACAAAAACAAACACGAAAAAACGAAACATGATGAGGATGTATGGAAACATGACAAGGAAACGTGACAGGACAAGGTGGGGGACAAACAGAACGAAAAGCACCGACAGAAAGAGAAAAAAGAAGAAAAAGAAAGCTATGAAAAGGAAAAAGAAAATTTATAATTTAGAAAATTTTGATGACTCTTACGAAATTACAGTGGATGCGTTTTGCAAGGTGTATGTAAAAAGTTCTTTCCGGAAAGAGTGAAGAGTGGTGGCAGATTTAATATTTGTAGAAATTTGATTCCAGATTGGAGTAATTCTGCCTTTCAATGATCGTTTACTTAGCTCAGTGCGATGGAATTCATAGTGAAGTTGACCATGCTGTCTAGTGGTGTGAGAATGGACAGAGGAGTTACGGACAGCCAAACAATGACCAATGTTATTGCTTTCCTGCTTAAAAGCATAAAGACACGTTCTGAAGGAAATCAAATCCGGTAAAGGTAGAAGTTGTAGTTGTTTGAACAATGGCAGAGAATGCTCACTGGATGAACGGTGACAAATAGAACGTACTACATTCTTCTAGAGTTTAATGAGACGCCCTTGATTGGTTTTGCTAGTGTTCATCCAAGCAAGAAGACAGTAATTTATGTATGGATAGACAAGACTGTAGTACAGTAATTTTAAAGAGGAGGATGACAGCACAGGTGATAATTTATGAATTACTCCGACGCTGCGAGATATTTTCTGAGCAATGACACCAACATGATCATTCCATGTGAGGTGTCTGTCAATATAGAGACCCAGGAATCTAGTTGAGGATACCTCTGTAATCTCATTTCCATTAATAACAAGTGGTGTGTCTCTAGAACACGGCTTTTGTTTCGGACGGAAAATAATAAAGTTAGTTTTTTGTAAGTTTAAAGAGAGTCTGTTTGAGTTCAGCCAAATTACTAACTTTTGAAGCTCAGCATTTACAGCCCTTATGACATCAGAACTTCTTTCCTGCTAGATATAGCATGGTATCATCCGCAAATAAAATGAATTTCAATAAATCGGAAACCAATGGAAGATCATTTATGTATATAAGAAACAGGAGCGGTCCAAGAACTGAGCCCTGCGGTACGCCACACTTAATTTCAGCTATTTGTGATTTGGCAGATGCAAGTTCAACATACTGTGAGCGATTAGTAAGATAGCTACAGAACCACTTACTAGATAATCCACGAAAACCATATTGATTTAATTTCTGAATTTGGATGTCATGATTAACGGTGTCGAATGCCTTTTTCAGATCGATGAAAGTCGCAATCACAAACTTATTCTCTTCTAAAGCCTTAATAACGTCTTGACAGAACAATAGAGTAGCTGATTCATTGGATCTGCCTGATCGGAATCCAGTCACTTAATATGTTATTTTTGTCAAGAAAACTGTACATTCTTTAATTATTGAGAAAATTTTTCAGAAAACGGGCAGAATTGATATGGGACGATAATTATTCATAATCAAGCTGTTACCACCCTTAAACAGTGTGATAACACGAGCTATTTTAAGTTCATGATGAACAATTCCCTGTTCCAAGGATAAATTTGTGAGTTCTGATAATGTTGGTGCTAAGACGTCAGCAACACTCTTTATTAAATTCAACGGGATCTGGTCACTACCTACAGCAGAAGTGGGGGATAAACTCTTGATTACCGCAGAAACCTCAGTCGGAGTGAATGGGGCAAAGAAAAAAAGTGTTAGCATTATTGATGTCCGAGATGGATGCAGTTGTCAATTCTGGCGTAGGTATAGATTTGTCAAGGGCAGGACCAATAGAAACAAAGAAGTCATTAAAAACCAAAGCAATTTCTGACGGATTAGTGACCTTTTTATTGTTGAACAAGATTGCAAGAGGACATGATTTTTGTTTTTTAGATCCAAGCAGAGAATTAATCACTTCCATGTCCCCCTCAATCATTGGCAGAAGCAGTTAACAACTCCTGGGTGTGTCCTTTTTGGCTTCCTTTATAACCTTGACATGTATCGTGTTGTAATCACGATAGATTGATCATTCAAAGTTGAGCGATTGTTCAAAAATTTCCGATACAGATTCGCCTTTGTAGAGCAGGATTTAAGAATACCTTGGGTAACCCAAGGGCTGGACTTACTTTAGCAGTTCGGTTTATATGGACGTAAAGGGAAAAGAGTATTAAACAGACGTTGAAGCTCTGTAAGGAAATAACTATAGCAATATTGGGCGGATGATTTAACTGCGGGGAGAAGGTTCGTCTTTGATAGGGAAATATGAAAGTCATCAGTAGCTTTAGGTGTAAAAAAAAACTAAATACTTTTGTAGGTGGCTGCTTAGGAACTGGCTGCTTAGGACTGTGAACCCAATCTCTACCCTGCTTGCACAGCACCTGATCACCAATCTTGACAGCCGCGTGCAACTCTTTCCCCCCCCTCCCCTTTTGGGTTGCCAATCTGCACGGAGAGATCACCCACCACCTCAAACTACTCTGCACGATGGCGCCAAGTGCATTCTTGTCTCATTCGCGCCTTCTTAGCGTTCGCTACAACCACAACCACTGCACTCGTTTCTTTCTTTGTTCCATGGTGCCTAAGATTTGTGGAGGAAAAGCTCAATCGCACGCGACAACTGAGTGGACCCTTTTTGGGGTCACCACTCAGTCATCAACTATCCCGGTTCCTGCTTCTGTACTGGCGTAACAAACAAAGCAAGACGTGACCCCCACAAAGTTTGTCAACGCCACCGAAAATGTTTTTATTTTGTGAAACTGTGCCCCGTTTGCATTGAAATTCGTCTTGCAGAATGGAGAATAATCGAACACATACAGAAAGCCTCGACGATCCGTAAAAACAACATCACGAAAAATTAGAGCATGGAAAACAGTCGACTTCTGGGCATACCCCCCCTTCCTTTGAAAAAGGCATATCATTCGTCCGCAACTGTCAGCGCTACAACACCTATGACTCCGAGAATCACACCCTTAAGTTCTTCGTTCATCCGCGGCGCCCCTCTTTCGGTTGTTTCCACCTCTTCCAGGGCCACACTCAGTTCAGCATCTGAAGTTCTGTCTCCTTGCCCCACACCACCACCTGCTCCATTTATGCCGACCATCAACGAGCTTGTAGACTTCTGCTACCCAGGTAACATCACCAGTTCAAGAAACTTTCTGCATCAGTCCCCGACAAACTGAACCAGCATCAAACCAGTTTGAGTCGGATTCAAATCGCCCAACCATCCTCCCCCAATTGGCTTGAGTGCTTAACTAAACGCCACATCTCAACCTGACCAGGCCGATTTGAAGGAAGTTCAAATGCCACATCGCAGTTGCAACTACTTCCACAACAACCGTTATACGGCCTCGACTCTGAAGCTCCTCTACCCACGCCTGCACCGAATGGCCCTTTAATTACAACAGAAGAAAAGGACATTTTGACAAAGCTTCAAAAACGCTTAGCCTTAACCAAAAAACAACATCATCGACTCCGTAAATATTTCAAACCAATCCATAAAACAATTCAAGACCTCACAGCAAAAGTGCTACGACTTCAGGAGGAGAATGCCAAGCATCTGCAACTTTCGGCTAGCTCGGAGCTAAAACACGCTCTAAACGTAAAGAGTTTAACTCGTGACCCCACCACAGGCATGGTCTGGAACCTCCGTCCGATTCGTTTCTTCTTCACAAAAGCCGAGATATTGCGTATCAGCAAGAATGCAGCACCCTTTAAAACATTCTTTCCAAGGGGTACCACTATCCTCACACGTTGACACCCCTTTCGACACCGATCTCCCAATAAGAGCACCTAGCCTTCCGTCTCGTCCAGTTAACATTCCATGGGAGGATCCAAGCTTCAACCCAGCCAACACATCTGACGAGTCGTAACCTATATCCTAACTGGAACTGTCCAACGACACCTGGGCCACCGCAACTTTGTCCTGCCCACCAGAGAAGTTTTTTGGATACTCCCTCTGGCAATTTAATAGTGTCTCCAACTTCAAACCACTTCAGGCTGCCTACTCCCCAGCTTAAAAAAAAGGGGGGTGGGGGGGGCCTCACCTTACTATTTACAAACATAAATCGACAGCCCAAGGTGCCAACACGGAAACAAAATATAAAAATGAAACCAACAAAGTTGAACTCGAATTGCAAACGGAAACAGGAAATTGCACCCTAATTACACAAAAAAAAACTCCAAATCTATGATCCACGGTTCAAAATGCACAACCCAAATTGTTCAAGCTTCAACTAAAACTTGCGAATTTTCGACAACACTTGTACTGGTTGCTTCCTCAGGCGACCGTCTAAGATACTTGCACCATATTGCCCACACTCCACCAGTCTAACGAACTTTCTTGCTGTAGACATTTGAATTTGCCTCCCAATCACAGCTGGCCTTGAGTCAGGTCTCACTGCTGCTTGTGTTGCTCACATCAAGATCTTGATATTCTTGTTCATGATTCTTCCTCCCAGATGCAAGTTTTAGTTAAAGCTTGAACAATTTTGGTTGTGAGTTTTGAACTGTGGATCTTAGATTTGCAGTAGGCTTTTTGTGATGTGATTATGAGTATCAACCAAAGTAAAACAGCCGAACCTTCGGTTTTTCAAAATTGCACCCTTTCATCTTCAACGAACTTTTCAACCAGTGCAACGTTAACCACCAAATCATTAACCTCTGTCATCCAACCCTGAAAGCACCACCTCACCATCAAGACTCTGGATCCACAACAAAAAGAGGTAAATCATTTTCATATCTCATTCTAAGTAATGACGATTCCCTCTTTCCCTCTGAGCTGAAGGCTTTTTCTGAGAAAAAAAAAACGGAGACCAACAAACTACAAACTTCATTGAATTTAATCATCTCTATTCGAAACCACTTCAAAACTCCCAAAAATATTTTTTTGTTGCTCTAACAGCAAATATTTCCAGGAGTTAGGAGTTCAGGGAGTCTTCGACTCCAGGGAATGCCAGCATAGAAACCCAAGCATAACTGTTAAGAAGGTGCCCGCCACCAAATTGACGAGGTGGACTGACAGATATTGTATATTTTCACGGCAACACAAAACTTAAATTTGCCGGCTGAAATTTGTTTCTTTTGCCCAAGAAAATTTACTTCGAAAAAGATCGTTAGATTTCGTACTGTGAAACTCCATTACAAACGAACAAAAGTCACTAGAAAAACGCACACTTTCACAACAGAAGACA
>JAHWFP010049583.1:0-80866 GCA_023313725.1 Lithobius niger | reverse complement strand
TGGCACGTAATTTGTAATTTGTTTTTATTTCGTTAGTGTTGGTGTGTTGATATCACTCGTTTGAAGGGCCGAACCACTCTCAACTTGGTGTCCTCTTCACTAGTTTTTGGCCTTGTTTATTTTGCTTTGTTTTGGATTTGAATTCAATTTCTTTGGCAACGTTGTTTAGATTTATCGTGCTACACTAGTGTGTGTCTAGGCACGCACGTCAGTATACACGTTGTCATTGTCCGAACTTTGGTTGTCCAATGAGGGACGATGCCGACAATACTAACAATGGTTATAACAATATTTTCGTACTTACGCGCCATCCCACTCCGTCCTCGTTACACCCCTAGGCCCCAAACCATAAAAGGTACGCAGTTCGTATCATACTGCAGCCATTCGTCCAATTTCATAGCTGGAAACTTTCCCGTTATCTCTGTATCGATGAATAATCACTCTATGGAAATTAACATGGGAATGAGCGGACTAGAATTAGCGAGCTAGTAGCTAGTTAGCTAGCTAGCTAGCTAGTTACACATTTTCAACGTTATTGAGGGTCAAATTTTTCATTGAAAGCAGCTTAGCTGGCATTCCTACACGAGTTAATTTTTATCAGGTGGGTCATTGCTCTTGATTTCAACACAATTTAAGCTTTTGTACCGCATTATTATTTTTCCCCAAGTGCCTGAAATATGCCCAACTTATGCTTCAAGATATAAGACACTGACGCTATGGCGCCACGCTACAATGGTTTACAACCTCGACAATTGAATTGATGTGATGTTTGTTGTGATGATTGTTGCCTAACTTGGCGCGGCACACTAGCCTGTGTCTAGATACCACTAGAATGGTTTCAGCTTACCAAACAACTTGGTTTCAGAGAAATTTTTACACAGAAGGGTTTGAGGTATGACCCATAACTTAAACAAAAAAATACAACGCTGGGAGGTTTTATGGCTTATACCAGGGGTGAATTAATAAAGCATACGCAGTATGCGAGGAGTACCTTACTTGGATGATTCAGTAACCCCGTTTGCTCTGCCACCGTGCGGCAGATTTTGGCCCTACGACTAATAGTTGCGTTTGTCGCCAAATGGCAAAACTGGTATTGAGTGACAATATTTAAAGTTACGTTTTGTGAAATTTAATGTAATTATTATTTTTACTCCAAAAATGAGGTATTATTGTTTATCCTGTTTTGTATAGGATTCGGATTTTTTAAAATCTAGCCAGTCCCAAACAGTAGTAAAGCTTCGTGGGGCCATGGTTTGAGCTCACTTTTTGGCCACTCGACGGAAAACAACAATGGCGTCATTATCTATCGCTTCGCCGACGAACGTTTGTTGTAACTTGCGTGTATTGACAATTCGGGTAGAAATATGAAACAAATTACAACGCTGATGAGTGAGGTAAATCATTCTAGTACCGCTGGAAAATCTCGAAATGTAATTTATTGCAACAGATATTTAAAATCCACTCGAAAAAATACGGCGCTTCAGCGGTTAGTCTTAGCCATTAATGGTATTACAAGTCAAAACATTACATGGCGGATGCTTGCCCGTCATGATGACCGCTTGTGGAAAGCGATTTCGGATTGAATAGAATGGCTACGTGATACAGATCGAAGCTATAATTCATTGGTTTAAACTATGAGTCAAAGTACTTGAAAGTTCAATTTAACAACTACGTCAGCAGACTACCTTCTCGTTTGGCTACGCTAATTTTGTGGCACAAGAAGAAATTAATCTGTAACTTTTTTGTTTATTTTGTCATCCATGCATTCTTCGAGCTCGGAAATTATTAATCCATCGTACCAACAAACCACACGTTTTTTAACAAGTATACACGCAATAGTTTATTTAAATTGAATAAACGTATCATTAACACTCCCGTGCGTTCCGTCAATTAAAAGAGCAAAACTTTAAACAAACTCCCGTCATAGCATCCAGGGACTGTATCACGTGGTATCCAGTGTGTGCTTCCTTGTAGTTTAAAAATGCTGTATCATTATAAGGCCGCTCATTCAGGGCCGTAGCTACCCCGCGCGGGGAGGCAACAATGACTGAAGAGGGCGTAAAAGAGATTATCCAAGTACCGTAAATCCCAGTCCCAGTCCCCCCCCCCTCTCCAACCCCACCGTCCATGGCCTTGCGCACATTGGCTTTCACGGTAGCCCCCTACGCTAACACTACGTTTTTCTTCGTGGAGCTGGCTTTGTCTTAGTACTGAAGCACACGTGTGTTTCAGTTGAGTTGATCGGTTCTCAAAATTTATGAGCACCGGGTTTTGAACACGAAAATAAAGCCCCCGGGTGCTCATTCGAGAAAATACCGTAGTGGAAATTAAATAAAGAAATGTTACACTGGCTTTATGACTGTATACATGTTTGTCTTAGCAGTAAGTTACGTCAGCAGCCGAGCAGCCCTGAAACACCACTGTCATGCGACTGTGACTGTGCTCCCGTACCACTGCACTGTGACTGAGGTTGGCGCTAACGACCAGCTGTTGACGCGCCATCAAGCCTCATCCCGCCTCCCCCCCCCCCCGCCCTCACCAACACCTTGCAGCCTTGAATTACCTCAACATTCAATACTGCTACCCCCTCCTCCCCGACTTGCAGCCAATCAGTAGTTGGTGGGGGTGGAGGGTGGGGGGGGGCAAAAGTGCGATGTATAGATACGGTGGCGAGGGAGTGGGAACACTGAGGAAGAATCTACGTATCCTTCGGTAGGTGGGAGGTCGGGGAGAGGAGGAAAGATTGATTACGTTAGTGGAGCAGAAGTAGTACTTCATAGCAAAGTTTCATCGTAGTAAAATAAAAAATAAAAACGTTTGAAGATAGATGGTGATGTTTGGGAAGGTGTAGGGAAAAGGGTGAAGCGATGGCTGGGGGACAATTATTATTGAACACATAGTAGGTAAATTGAAATGTCTTTTATCGTAGTCAGTGAAGGCCAAAAAAAAAAGCAGCAAAGTAATTTTTGAATGTGGAGAGGAAGAATCTTGAGAAGCAAACTAAATTCCACAGGTGGATACTGCATCAGGTTTTCAAACCCAAAACAGTGGATTCAGAAAAACGGTAGAAGTAATTCACAAGTGCCGCGATAATGGAGGGTGAAGGGACGTAGAAGAAGCAGGCAGGAATGTTGGGGGGGGGGGGGTTGTTAGGGTTCTATCTCATAAAACGTGTTTGGGGGGAAGAGGCGCCGGGAGAGATGGAGGAAGACATAATTGGTTAAGCAACGTTCTATACAAAGGTCCTTACTGTAGTTAATGAAGAACATAATGAGAAAACTAAGTATTTTAAAACATGCCTCTTACGTGGAGTATTATTGTGCATGCTGAAGGGGGCACTAAAAGAGGGTTGAAGGGGGCGTAAAATGTATAATTTGCACACCCCCCCCCCACCCATGGAAGTGTTTATTTACGCTGCTGGTTGTAGGTAGTCTAATAATGCATTAGGACTGTGGGGTAGTTGGTAGCCACCAATGCGTAGGATGAATGCTGCAGGGCTGCAGACGAGGCAGCAGTTTGATGGGCTAGCGAAGTAATGCACGATTAGGAAGGCGTATTACGTCAGGTTTAGCTAGTTAATCAAATACGTAATAGCATATAAACAAACTTGTTTGTTAGTAAGTAAAGACTATTATCGCTAGCAATGCCACAACCGCTAAGCTGTCTCCTATCCATCAAGCTTTCATCTGTTGGGGGTTTGGGGGGGGGAGATTGTTTACACGCCTGTTTAAGCAGTGTTCAGAAGAAAAAAACGCCGATCCAAACGGTGAGAGCTGATGGCGAGCGTCGTCTGCTCAAGGCGACCTGGGATTGAATCTGCCATTTGAAACTGGAAAAAAAATTGCCATTCACTTTCCAAACGGTGAGGGCAGATTGCGAGCGTCGTCTGCTCAAGGCAAACTGGGATTAAAGCTGCGTTCCTCACTCACTATTAGTGGAGCGAGGAATACAGCTATCTCAGTTGGTTTTGCATCTGCAACGTTAGCTTTCCCCCTAAAAGGTGAATGTGTTCTGTTCTCTGATTGGTTAAAGCAATATCGCCTTCTGGTTGGTTGGAAGTCGAGTCAGCTGGTTCGAAGAACGAAAATTGTGTTTCGTTGTAACTTACGAACCTGCTGTACAACACTGGCCGACTTTAAATCAAATGTAAACAAACTAATCTGCGTAAACTCAAGCATATAAACCAAAATCAAGACTGTAACTTAATTTCTAAAGCATATAAACTAAAATAATCCAGAATTGACAAGAAAATCTGATATTTTCGCTTAGGCTGGGGTTGACGTGTTGTGGTGAAGCCCCATTCCAAAACGACAAGTGCTGGATTCCATGGTATGAGTTTGAGTTGTCAAATCCCAGCTTTCATTTCCTCCTGCTTATACCCAACAACCATTTAAACAGAGCTATCCTTTATCTCTCATGGGTAGACAGACATCTTTTTTAAAGAAAGACATTTCGTGAAAACTTAGAGCCACTAGACTCCTATAGAACATTCCTAATGAACATTTAAACGTGTCGTTCAGTCCTTATGATTTTTCTTCCACAAGAGGAAGACGGTGAAAATAATAAGGAAAGAAAACATAGGCACTTAAAATTTAGGTGTGAAGGCCAAAACGGGAAATAACTGGGAGTTGCTTTTGTTGTGGATGAGCTCCCAACTGACCACTTAACAAAATAATTTCAGTCAATTTTTATTGAAAAGGAAATACTTAACTGCAAGTTTTAAGCAAAATACCGGCTTAAGGCATCAGCAATCAAATGATACTTTCCAGGTTTGTACAGTAACGCAGTCTCTGAAGTTTTAAGACTGAAAATTCCGTAAACACACTATTTAGGTTTTGTTGCTCCTGGATGGAACCACGTTAGTAGCAGCACACTACTTACTGTTTGAAAGAAAATTCGCCCGGGAAATCATTTTGTTAGGTTTTCGGTTAATTGCAAAAAACCCTCTATTTTTAGAGGAGAAAACTACATTAAGTTAGGTGTTACACCTCCGTTTCACTGGGAACACCTATTCAGTACTAGAGCCATAATTATGCATTTATTTCCACCCTAGACTGACATAGAGTTCATCATTAAAACATCGGTCCTATTTTAAAAAGGAACTGGGAAAAACTATATTTAAGTTTTATGTGCTGGCCTACTGAATTTAAGTTAAATTAAACAAGGTAGTTTGACTTTATAGAACTCTGGAAAGAAATCAAAATAGAGAAGGGAAACATCTTTGTTTACTTCCGGTTTACCGGACACACTAGCGTTAACAGTTTGGTTGGGGAAAATCTTCCTTTTAATTTTACCTTTAAGAGGTTTAATTAAATCATATCTTATGTTTACAAGAGACAATTCCAGTCTGTACACGGGAAGAAGTTGCTTTTCCCGCACTACCCACCTTGTTTGACTCAACTGGGGTTTCACATTTAAAAGGTGATTATCGGGCCACGCGCTACAAGAGATAAGAGAACTCTTGGCCTTCCGCTTGGCTGCGTCAGTTAATTGGTCTGACTCACTATTGCTAGTGCTGGACTAAATGGTTGGGTCGCTGTGGTTGGGAGAATATACAAGTTTAGCAGACCTTCTTTCAACAGGCATTGGGTAACTTTTAGGTTTGCATAAATTGTTTAATTGATTAAGCGTATTTATGCCAAGTAAATGGGGAATTCACTCCTAACCTTAGAAACGGCGGCGGTAGTTTTGAGAAGTCGGCCGTCATCTAATTTCAAAATTAAGTTGACTTGTTCTAGTTCAAACACTTCTTTACTTAGGTTAGACCTGTATTTTACGGTTTTCCTAAGTCTTGGCCAGTTGGTGGCCAAATTGCTACTGATCACGTTAATCGTGCTGGCCGTGTCTTGAAGACAAGTCGCGGATCGGTTTCCTAGTTTTCAACTGAAGGTGCTGCATTTTAACACACTTTGGACATTTGTACCAACGCTAAAACAAGCCTTTGTTTCTTCAATTTTAGAGTTACGCTCTGGACATTTGTTACGAAAATGATTTGGGGAGCAATACCTAACCTACTTATTGGGTCAGTTTTTAAACTAGCATTATCATTGCTGGCAGAGTCACCACTAGGGTCGTCTGCTTTGGGCTCGGCAGAACCAGCCGGTTTAGCTGCCGTCGTGTGGCTTCTACTTCCACCACGGTGATTAGTTGAAGCTTTAGAAGCTTGACTAGACGAGTTAGCACTAGGCTGTGTCTTTCTGTTATACGGGAAGCAGCCTCTGTGGCGATCTGCTTATTTCGTGTGGTAAACTCATTGCACAGTTTGGCCGCTTCGGCCAGGGTTCCAGTCTTGATTTGATCTGGTAACCACTTCCGTAGTTAGGTGGGACATACTTTATAGAATTGCTCTAAAAGCATTAAATTGACTAACTTGTCAAAACTATCGTTGACTTTAGCTAAAGCTAACCATCGGAAAAACAAAGTTTCAAGCTCGAACGCATGATCGTGGAACTGTGTTGTAAAGAAGGCCGGTTCTTCACTAGATTTGAGAGGAGACCTCGCCTCAAACCATCAAAAACCTGAGGGTAAAACTTCGTTTACGGCAACGAACACTTTTTTTTTCTCGGCGCCTCGGCCGTGAAAAACCCCGAAATTCAAACGCCTGTATCTTCCAAGAAAATGGACCAATCCGTCTCATATAAACAGCTCTTAATAGCCATGAACTTTATCTGTTCGAACAGAACACGAAAATTCCTTCTAGAACTTTCACAGCATCCTTAAGAAAAACACACGAAACTGATGCCGTAAAATCACCGTAGCGCACGAGACGCCATTTTCACCATTTGTATAAAATTGTATTTGCTTTTATCTTTTCTTAGGCATAAAGCCAAAAACATTAGTTTAGTGTTTTAGAGGGAGGAGCTTCCTCTACGAAGGTACTTAACCTCCCTAATAAAAGTACAGATACTTTGTTTCGATATTTCTTAAGTTTATTTACGGTGACGATCTTGAATACTTTTGAGAAATTTCCAACTGCCAAAACCAATTATCTGCGGCTGCAAATAATGATTGAAACTATTTAAATGCGTTTTAGCATTCGCTGGTAACCTTAACTTTTATTTTATAATCTTTTAACGTAATCTTTTGCCATCCCAACTACCGGAGCTTAGGCAGCTTTTCGTTTACGTCTTTTCTGTTTGTACTTTGTTGTTCCTGGCAAAACCGACTTGGCAACCCATTTCCCAAAGTAAACCTGGCATCCCAATGTTAATAATCAAATTTATTGAGATCATTCCTTCAATAGTCGCGATGGTTAACATCGTGGATAAATAAGAAAACAATCCGTAGTAATTAAAGGCCTTATTCACGTTCTAAACAATGAGTTTAACTCTACCGGCCTCTCTTTGTCACACAGTACATAGTTAATAGTTATTCCTTCAAACGGCGCCAAGAGAAAAATCCTTTGCGCTGCCGACTTTTCTATTGTTCTCAAGGCCCTCAGCCAATCAGACCCCCGCAGCTATCCTCGACGTCCGCGCTTTCCCCCCTCTCCAGCATAAAACCCCCCCAGCTCAAAGCATCCACAGCACACGCTCAGCAGATCTCAAAGCCAGAGGTGACTACGCCAGTCGGTATAGGAGATGTCCCGTCCAAATGTTGCCATGCCGGGCAAAGGTAGTTGGTTCGTATAACTAGTATTAACTTAGAAAGTTTAACTTTTGGAAGCCCCATTCGAAATTTATAGTTCTAAACTTAATGACTAACCTTAAGCTTTGAGAATTTATGGAGGTGGTACCATGATCGGCATTAATGACCCCCCACCCCCATAACGTCAGGGTTCACGGTCCCTTTCTAAAAACCAGCTTTTTTTCCATGTTTCTAGTATGAATTTACTCAAACACTAAATTAGATCACTTAAACCAATTAGGTTTGCAGAAGCAGAGACTTCGATGGCTAGTTGCCCAAACTCATGTAAGTGTTTTCGTTGATTGGCAGAGTTTTTGTTAACTTAAAGTGACAAATTCTAAATGCCAGATTTGATTCTTAGGATTTGATTTGCACTTAGGAAACATAGTCTGGTAGTATTTTGTGTAATTCCCGCGGTTTGCACTTAATAACAGGTCTTGCGAGTTCCTGGTAGAACTTTTTCTTGTCGAAATTGTTATTCTTTGCACATAACATGTAAAGGATGAAACTGGATTTAATATAAATTCTTGTCAGATTTAATGTAAATCTCGTGTTGCTTTAATTTAAAGCTTTCTTGTTGATGCTAGTTGAAATGTAAATACTTGCTTTTTATATTTGCCTGTCATTTAATAAACCAAGAGTTTGTGAAACGTCAGTTGTTTACTAGTACGATTAATTGCTAGACTTAATTAATTAAGAAAACCACTTATTACTTAAAGTCAGGACTGCAATTAACCACCCAATTAACCACCCTTACTGGGCCAGTAGTACATGTGTGCTGTTTCCTGAAAAGTAAAAACCGCCACCGCAACTAATAATTTAAAGGACAAAACCACATGGATGTCGGCGAGGCTACAAGCACCTAGAGGATCGTAGCTTCGGCCGCTACAGTGTTCAGGATCTTTTTCCAGCGAACGAAATTGAGTTTGCAAAGATTCTTTTGTCTGCACAGACCTTTCAAGTAATTTATTCTCATTTGCTGAATCCTCCTCACTGTGTTGCTTATGGGATGTCCCCTTTTGCATTCGGCACCATTATTCCGCCTCATTTGTATCAAATTTTTCCTTAATTTATGCAATTTTTGTGTCACTTCCGGTCGCGTCGCTCTCACTTCCTCTATCCTTCTGACAATTCACTGTCTCTTTTTCCGCCGCACCGTGTGGTTGTGCGTGGGCATTTCTGCGAAAAATATTTACAACGAGATGGGGAACCGAGTGTAGCAGGGCCCAGGGACGATGGACTGAAGCAGGCCAAGACTGTGGAGAAAATTATCGAGGCCGATGGCGACGCTGGGAGGCCAAAATCAGTATACGAGGCAGCGGTGATTGGCGCCGTTGGGAAGGCCGGAGAAAATGGCGGCGCCGTTAGGCCTAATGCGACCGAGAGCAGGCGAGTTTGGCGGGCTCTGTATCGGCGTTGTCTCGATTCATTGTTGGAAAGGCAGGTAGCATTACGACGCGTAATGCAGGCGAACTGGCCTATGAATAATTTGTGTAGATATAACGAGAATAATGCGTGGTCAGAAAGGAGAGGACCAGAAAAATTCCGATCCACCTCACAGGCTGGGGGAGAGATCGAAGCTCTTTATCATTATGACAATGAAAATGAAACTGAATAATTGGTGTAGATATAGCGAGAATAATGAGTGGTCAGAAAGGAAAGGACCGGAAAAATTCCGATCCACCCCACAGGCTGGGGGAGAGATCGAAGCAGATCTTATCATTATGACAATGAAAATAAAAATTAATGGCGTACAAGGCATGTGACGTTTGAAAATGAGATTGCAAGCGAAAGAAGAATCTGAAAGAAAATGGCAATGAATATGAAAATGAAATTGACACTGCATATGGCTATGAGACCGAGAATAATGATCGGTGGGCAAGTTCGGGCCGTTGGGAAGAACCCGGTGATTTTCGTAAATGTGAATTGCATTAATGCGGTTCGGCAAGACGCCGCCGAGGGGCGCACTGCGCCGGCAAGTGTGCCATTTATGCGAGAAGGGCAGGTGCGATGTTGCCTGGTGCTGTTAAGCCTAACTGCCCGATAGGGACGTAGATGCTGTGGGGCTAGATTTGCGAGCAAAGCATATGAGCAAACATTTGTCAAAGAGGAAAGTAATTAATGCTAATGGGAAAATACTGATAATGAGAATGATTCATGCCTCCGAGCACGCCAGTGTTACGACGCAGCAGAAAACGGACGTCGACTATCGTGTTCGCCGCTAACACGTTGGGCTAGTACGCGCCGTGCGCACACAGACTGTTGATTGACATTGCTGCCTTGGTTGAAGGCCTTACGAATTTGCACGATGAATCCAACGTAGAGTTTGGAGACTCTTGGCAACCCCAACTCACGCGGTTGCGGGTGGAGGCAACGAAAAACGTTGCTGGTGTACACTGCTAACATTGAATGGCATACGCCGCTACAGGCTACAAATTAGCAGTCGCCGACGAATTACGGCCGAAGCTCGTCGCCAGGGGCCAAACGTTGATGGACAGGTTCGCAGTGACATTGTCAGAATGGTTAAAAGCAGGCGTGCGTTAGGGCCTCCGAGTGGTATTGGGGCCCGTGTAGGGCAGGACGTTTGTTGGTTTGTTGGGTTTGTTGGGGGGGGGGGGGGGGTGAAATGGGGTTGGGCCCCCCTTTCGGCGGGGGGCCGCGGGGACGTTTGCGCGGTGGGTGTGTGTGGGGTGGGGGGGGGGGGGGGGGGGCTTGAATCAGGTTCGGCCTCACCTTTCGACGGGGTTCAGCAAGGACGTTTGCGCGTTGGTTGTGTGTGGAGTCTGGAAGTCGGCGGGGGTGGATACTGATCTCTATCGCACCCATTACGTGCGAGTGACGGGATCATCAGCCGGGTGTAGGGCTTCACCGTCGCGTACTCAGTGCCTTCCCCTCTGTATTTAGTAGTACCTCTTACAGCCAGGAGTTGGATCAGGCTGGCCGGTCAGGGCGGCAGCGCATGCGGCTCCAGGGGCTGTTGTAAATTTGAAGAATGGGCTGGCGCCGCGCCACATTTATCACATTTATTAATCTGTACATCCCATAAGTAACACAGTGAGGAGGATTCTGTGAATGAGCAATGGAGATTCTACCAGAGAACTTGTTCTCTCAAGGAGAATTGAAGTTCTCAGAGTGGAATCCGACGAAACTGTGTTACTTTCACTTCCCACTTGCCTCCTCTGGCGCGGGTGGGTTGGGCCAGCCGCAAAAAGACAGTGAGTTGTCAGGAGGATAGAGGAAGTGAGAGCGACGCGACTGGAAGTGACGCAAAAATTGCATAAATTAAGGAAAAATTTGCTGCAAATGAGGAGGAATAATGGTGCCGAATGCAAAAGGGGACATCCTATAAGTAACACAGTTTCGTCGGATTCCACTTTGAGAACTTCGATTCTCCTTGCGAAAACAAGTTCGCTGGTAGAATCTCCATTTCTTGTCTGCTTCGTAATCTTGTATCTCTGTCAGATAGCTGATCACAGACTTTGACTAACACTTCTCCCATTAAAGGTAAAAGCCCGGTTGTCCGCTGATCTCGTGGAATCTTTTGACTAACCATAGTTCTTTCAAAAATTTTAAGAAAGCTATTTATTTCAGATTTTGGGCTCCACTCATTGATTAGACGAACTACGTCTGCAACTTTCCCTTGTTTAGGAACTGGATTTGGATGAGCTGGGGGAAGCGCCATTAACACCGTTCGGAGCCGGGTTAATATTTCCATTTGCAGCGTTTAGCCTAGCTAATTCTAGCTGCTTGTCTAGCTTTAAGAGTTCTTGAGCGTTAGAACGTTCTTTAGCTAATGATTCTTGCTCTTTTAACTGAGCGGCAAGTTGGGCTTACTTTTCTTTGAAATGAGCCTCTTTTTCTTTAATTAAGGCATCCCATTCTCGAATCTGAGCCTCTTGATCCTTAAGGACTAATTCGTGGGCTTTGCGTTTGTCAACATCAGCCATTTCTAGGGCTCTTAATTTTAACTCTTCTGCTTTTAGGAAAAGCTTGTTTTCTTTGGCTGCTAATTCTTTCTTTTGTAGAATAGTAGCCTCTCTCTTCTCGATAGCACTTGCTAGTTCATCAGAGAGATCTGACAAGGAAAGTTTGTTATCCTCTATTGCATTTTTCAGTATCGTAACTGGTCTCACATTCGGTGAGTCCGAATTTTAGACAGACCTTTTTAAGGTCCTTGTAGTGGATGTCTTTAACTACATCGTCAAAATTTGCTGTTTCGGACATTGTGAGTTTTTAACGTTTTTCAGTTTAAAAATAAAGCTTTTATAAGTGAAACAAAATTAAATGCAGCCGCAGGTTAATTTTACGTTAATTTTGAGTAGTGCAAGTTATTTAAAACATTTTTCTCCCAAATCCATTAAGTTTGCACATTAATACACTTTGAAGGACCCTTGTACTCTGGTGCATGAATAATTAACATACATAAATTGCTTCTAACTACAACACTTGGCTTGGCGGCCTATAGCATATCCTATGAGCACTTACCCTGTTTTACACAATCGCTGTGTGGTCAGTCAAGTCCTTCCAATCTCCATCGAAGAACAAATAAGTCTTGCACTGTCACTGGAGTAGAACATTCGGTTGAGGTCTACTGCACTGTGGCTTGGGTTGGGGCACTCAAGGTCCACTGGTCTGCTGTTTAGGAGCTCCTTTTCCTTGGCGGGCAACTTCTCCTCACAGGAACTGGTTTACTGGGAACATCTCACGGCTGGTGGATTTCCAAACTTACAGGAGTTCCGGCGGCTGAGTTCTCAGTACGCCGGTTATCAGCGCCTGTTTACTGATGGGTCGAAGTCCGACGTTGGCGTGGCGTGTGCTTGTGTGTGTAAGGGTGTAACGGTTGCCCATCGCCTTCCATCAGGCTATTCTGTGTTCTCTGCAGAGCTTTTGGCTCTTGGTTTGGCGGTGGAATGGATCCTTGACCTTCAGGGCACGCATTTCATTGTCTTTAGTGATTCCATGAGTGCCCTGGAGTCCTTGGCGAATTACAATCCTCGGAACCCCTTGACACAACGTGTCCAAGCTTTGCTTTCCCGCTTGCCTGGCCAGCGGAAAACCGTGCTTTTCTGCTGGATCCCGGGCCATGTTGGGATAGCAGGGAATGAACAAGCTGATTCTGCTGCGAAAGGGGCCCTTTCTGGCCCTCTCGGTAGGGATCTCAGCCTTGTTCCCTCAGATGCCTTTCCAACTCTGCGTCTGAGGTTACACGCTTTTTGGCAAACCTTGTGGGACAGACAGGACGGTAATAAGTTACGGGCCATTAAAGGCACTGTCGAGGAGTGGCACTCGGCGTGTCGCCGCAGTCGCCGTGAGGAGGTTGTGTTGGCCCGTTTGCGAATTGGTCACACCCGAATTACTCAGTGTTTCCTTTTGCGGGGGGTTGACCCTCCTGAATGCTCTTGGTGTCGACGGCCACTTACGGTCCGGCACTTACTTGTTGATTGTCGCCATCTTGATGGTGTTCGTCGTCGATTCCATCTTCCGCATGACATTGCGCGTCAGTTGGGAGATAAGTCTGTCCTCCTGTCCGGTGTTTTTCAATTTTTGCAGGAGGTACAGATGTATGACAAGATTTAGATTAGGGGTTTGAATAACATCTCTGTAATGTGTTGTGCAGTGGCAACCCGGACCACTGCACTGTGACTGAGGTTGGCGCTAATGACCAAGTTGTCGACGCGCCATTAAGCCTCAATCCCCCCCCCCCCCATTTCCAAACTGGTGAAGCTGGGGTCTTGCTTCCTGGCTCCAGAATCAATGTTAGGTTGCTGGGGCAGTTGTCTGCACTGATGTTTACGGCAGTGCAGTCAACTGTTTCGTGACTGTTTTAACGGAGTCACAGACGTCTGGTTGAAGGGTTCTTCAACTTACAAATTTGGCATTGTAGCAGGTCAGGGTAGGAAACGCTTGAAGGAACAGCACCTGTTCATCCCACCACTGCCACCAAATTGTAACGGTGAATGCTACGACGGTTGAGGTGCTTGTATCAACCCCGACATCTTTGGTTGACACTGGCTATTAGTAATTACTTTCTGGTGTTTACTACGACTTTTCCGTGAATAAGCACAGTATGCGCTACAGTCCCGGCATGGGGAATGAAGCGCTGCTGTCCTAAACTATAGGCTTACACAGTAATACTATCCGGTTTGCTCTGCCACCATCGGTGGAAAAAAGTTAAAAGCTATCTGGAGTTCAAAGATAAAAATGGGCTACATAACATATTTAACTCAAGCAATTAATCCACTAGGGAACAAAACTGTAGTTTAAAACTCTTGGTTCTTTATAGCCAAAACAACTTAACCTGGTAATTTAGCATTACATTCCTCGAATGTGATGTTTCCCCTGGAGGTTACTTCCGGTGCGCGGACGCCTGCTTGCATGTCCCACCGCGCATGCGCGGCGCGGTCCTCCCTTATAAAAGCGAGAGCTGAGACGCTTTCGGCATTCATTTTCCTCCAGAGGTGTCTCCACGCCACCTTGTTCTTCGGTTCCCCGACTGTCGTTTGGAAAATTGGGTTCCACGCCGAAGGTGGCCGCTGCCTCTGAAGCTCCCGTTTCATCCGCCGTGCATCCTCGTGCTCTTGCTCACTTTGTTACCTGCTCATCTAGGGGTAGGCCTATCATAAGGAAAATAATTATTGGTGAACCCGATGATTCAAGTTTTTTAATGACTAGTACTCCTAAACAAGCAAGACTTAAGTGAGTCTGATCTGAAGATACTGTTCAAACCAGTAAACATAATTTGCCTTCACCAGTGCGTAGTCAAGACCGATCTCTGTCTCCTCACCAAACTATAGCGGGATTAAATGTTGCCCGTAATAGAGGCAGGCCGAGTGGTGACGATTCTCCACGGATTGGATCTTGTGACCCTTCAGTTCACATTCCTAGACGGGCTGTGCCTCCTGATATAAATATTGGGACAGGTGCTGATACTAATAATTCAGATAATTCTTTAGTATCTCAGGTCTCAGGTGCTTGTGTGCAGGCTAACAACAACTTGCACAAGGATATAATGAAGCAGGCTGCGAAGAGCCATCTGGAGATGTTCGAAGAGTGGACTGAAAGTTTTAGGGCCCATAGTCAAATCCCATTCGTATTGACCCCAAACTATGGGAGGATTTATGGGTCATAAAGAATGCTATCACTCCATTTGCTGGTGATAATAACCTCGATGTGTTCACATTCACACTTACGTGCGAAATTTGCGTAATAAGGATCCCTCAATGCAGCATTCTGAATTAATTGCGGTTGCAAGTGCCAAATGTACAGGAAGAGCAGCAATTTATTTGGTCATGAATCCCGATATTACATCATCAGGCAGTTGGATAAAATTTAAGGGGGTTTTGATTGATTGGTTTATTGCAGAGAGCCGAAGCATAACTATGGCGGAATTTTTTAAGCAAAGATTGAAGTCAGGTGAATCGTTGGAACAATTTGCAGAACGGTTAGAGGTTATGGCTTCATGAAAAAGTCCACATTTCAATGCTGAAAACTGGCGAATTTTCGATTGTTTTTACTAACAGGCTTCCTCAGGCGTTGGTCTGGGAAACTGCCCGAACTTCTACTCCTCCTTCTAACGAACTTTTCGTCTGCTCATATTTGAATTTCCCACAAGTCCTGCTGCCTGACAATGGGCCTTTTGTCCTGGTTGTTGTGGATGGTTTCCTGCTCACTGTCACTGCCACTCTGGGTGCTCTCTGAGCAGTCACAGTGAGCAGGAAAGCATCCACAACAACCAGGAACACTGACAAAAGGCCCACTGTGAGGCAGCAGGACTTGTGGAAAATTCAAATGTGAGCAGACGAAAAGTTCGTTAGAAGGAGGAGTGGCAGTTCGAGCAGTTTTCCAGTCCATCACCTGAGGAAGACTTTTTGTAAAAACAGTCGAAAATTCGCCAGTTTTCAGCATTGAAACGTGGATTTTTGGTTGGGCGTAAGTTGTAGTTTTTTGTCATGAACAACAACCAAAGTAAAACGGCCGAATTATCGTTATTTTTTGCAAAGTTATGGCTTCAGCCAGGTGATAACACTGAAGAGGTATCGCATAAGCTTGCTATCAAGGATGAAAGCTGGCTTTTGTGCAAGCTATTTCAGCCGAGATTGAAGGCACTTGACAGCAGTCAAACCAGCTCGTTTTCATGATAAGATAAATGAAGCTGTCACCAAGCATTCTGCCATAAGGTGCAGAGAAGCTCATGGACGTGAAAACAATAGTAGCTCTTTGGACGGAGTTATGCTAAATAAACAAACTGAGAGCAGTCAGCCTACTGTTCCTACCATAAATAATCTAGCAATGGGCTCAGTCATGGAGCGGATTGCAGCATTAGAAAAATCGCATAACAAACTCAAAATTAACTAACGATGCACTAATGAGGCTAAGGTTAGTGTAGTAGGCCAGGAGTCACAGGATATGAGGGCTTGTTACAGGTGTTTAGGAAGAGGCCATTTAAAAAGGGAGTGCCGTACATCCAACGATTGCAAAAAAGTAAGACAGAGAAATCAACAGCAGCAATATTCGCAAGGGTCTTCGCAAGCAAATAATAGGGGTGGCCGTGGTAATTTCACTCAAAGAGGAAATGGTAGACGTGGAAATAATTTTTCCGGTTTTGAAAACAGAGAAGCTGTTCAGGGTAACATGAACAGACAACAGAGAATAATGGCAACCCAAACTATAATGGAAATAGGGTCCAACAATACAACAGGGATGGTCGCCAAACCCAAAATAACCAGCCGCAAAACTAATCACGTGAAAACCAGGGCAATAATAATAATTACGCACATGCTCCACAGCATGCTGCACAGGTGGAACAGATGGATGATGCTAACAATGTTTCAAAAAACGAGTTGATAGCTTAGAATGTAGCAGGGATTCTAAGCTAAGCAACACCCTGTTCAGTTCTGACAATTCAGCAGTCCAATCTGGTACTCGTATAGGTTCAGTGGGTGTTACAAATTCTGTTCAAACTTCAGCCATTAAAAGTTACGACTATGCAGTTGTTTCCGAGTGAAGAGGCTGATGTGCTAATGAAAAAATTGTATTCAGAAGTTGATTGGCATCAACAAAAATTAGCCTTGCCTGATAGAACCTTGACCTTGCCTAGGCTAGCGTCATATTCCTGTAGAACTCCCTCAAGATACGTAGCTTCATCATTAGACAACAATGCGATTCTTACAGATGAATTTCAGGATGCATTAAATACAGTAAATGATACTTATGACCTAAAATGTGATTCTGTAATTATTGCCTTGTTCGAAGATGATGTAAACGCCACAAACTTAAATCCACTCGACAGCAAAAAGCTTATTGTGATTGCTTTTCTTGGTTAAACACGAAATGTGCAGCTAAAACACCCCATGTGAGCATCTTGATTAAGATCTTGTCAAGATCTTAGTAAGATCTTTCCAAGATCTTGGCAAGAAATTGGTAGTGATCTTGCAAGATGTTGCCTCGTCTTGGCAAGATGTTGCCTCGTCTTGGCAAGATCTTGCATCATCTTGGCAAGATCTTGCATCGTCTTGGCAAGATCTTGCCTCTGTCTTGCCACCACTGATAAATTCAAATATCCTGACAAGAATATGATATTGGCTTTGTTGCTTTTTTTTTTGCTTTCACAAAAAAGGTCCAATATTGATTTGTTTCCTTTCCTTTTTTGTTTTGTCATTTTCATTTTATTTTGGTTTCCTTTGAGCAATCACGCGACACGAAAAAAAACGAAAGCAAAAAAAATCTAAGGAAAGCAATATAGCAAAAGAAAAAAAAGCAAACTAAAAAGGGAATAAACAACATAAAACCTTTTTTCTGGGCAAGGACTTTATAATAGGCATATTTACAGATAACAGGATAGGTTATAGTTTATAGCCTAGCGCTGTTCCGATATTAATCCGTTTTCAACCGATACTAGGTAACCTTTTTATAGTTAAATAACAAATTCGAAAGAATGGGTCCGTTGGCTTGTATTACTTTTAGTTGATCTTATTGCAACTGTCGTGGTTTACATTTTTTCAGTTCGTGCAGTTTCAATATTTCATTGACTTTGTAATTCACTTTTTAAAAAAGACATTGCAATGAAGAATATTCATTTGCATGCCTTTTCAAAATATAATAAAAGGCGGAAAGCCGAAGGCTCGACAAGAGTAAATACAGATGCAATTTTATTTACGTTGCCTTTTGGACTTATGTCAGACTGCCTAAGCGGGGAATCGAACCCACGACCTTTGAAACTAAAGGCCGAGGTCCTACCGCTGAGCCATACTGACATGTAACAGTATGGCTCAGAGGTAGGACCTCACCTTTGGTTTTAAAGGTCGTGGGTTCGATTCCCCGCTCAGGCAGTTTGACATACAAGTCCAAAAGGCAACATAAATACTAAATAGGTTTGGATCTGTATTTATTTAACCTTTTCAAAATAGTTATCACTATAGTCTGTTCCACATTATGTTTGCAGGAAACTGACCGTTTTCTGCCACTACGAGTGCAAAGACATGTAAATATCCCACTCGTGGATGCTAACAGTAACTGTGTAGAGTATACAAGTGTGATATCCACTTGTTTTTGCACTCGTAGTGTAAGGAAACGTGGCATCATACAGTCAGTTTTCTACATACATAATGTGGAACAGACTATAGGGCCGCAGAAAGTACAATAAATGTTTCTCAGGCTCCAAAGATAAGGCATGCGGTTTTTTTTTTTTAATTTACTAAAAATTAACAGAATTACACAGTATTAAGGGTGAGTTTGAGAGACACCTGTTATTAGCCTACAGCAATTTTTGGTTTGGCTGAAATTTATACCAAATGGGCTCTATCTATAGTGTCCTGATCACAACCCAAAACATTTTTTTTTCAAAATATTGTTTCGTTGCCCAGTTCCAACTGTCCTTAGCAAGAGACACGGCATACATACAAAATCTACCGTATCCCAATATCTAGGATACCCGACAAAATTAGCGCCATCAGACAAAATCCGACAAATCACGTAATTTGTTGTATATTTTCACCTAAAAATACACTCTTTATCCGACAATTTTACATTATGGATACCAGACCCTTTGGTAGATTTTGCATGTACGGGGCGCGAAGAGGTTTTCGAACAGCCACAAAAAATCATTTTAACAGATTTTTCAAAAAACTTCAGACAAGTGCCCCACTTTTTTCTACTTATATGCGTGCTAGGCTACCAAATGTTCTATATGTGACAAATTCTTGGCACACGTCCCCTGAAGTTGGCGCACACCTGACAATGACATAAAAAAACAAATTTTTGTTAGCGATTCTACTAGTTTACAGTTTTAATTCCTCCAACTAAGTAAGGCATTTTCAGTTCGCGGTTTGGAAATATTTTAACCAAATATAAATATGGGCTATTTTTCTATGAAAATAAGCACGAGTGCCAAAAATCAGACAACAGGGCTGTACAGTAAACACTAATAACACTGTTGTACTAAATCAACCAATATTTGTTAGGCCTCTGACGTTTGAAACATTTAGCCTCAAAATGCAGCTAGGCTAGAATTGAAACAAAAATTGAGTTTGGACTGGCTTTACTAAAAAAATCAAGGATAGCCTACTCCAAGTACTAAAGTGATGTTTTCATAATGGGCAAACTTAATTTAAGGTAAAAAGTTTGGCATCTGTAGGAAGATGGCTGACTAAAACTTAAACTTGTAGAATCGCTAACAACAATTTTGAATTCACGTCGTGTGTGCGCTAACTTCAGGGGTGTGCCAACAATTTGTCACATGTACTAGTATTGGTAGCTGAGTACACATGTAGGCTAAGTTGAAAAAGTGTTGAAAAGTGCCTGAAGTTTTGTGAAAACTCGGTTGTTAAAATGATTTTTTGAGACGCTGTTCGAAAACCCCTCCGCGCCCTTTACTAAAAAGAGGTGGAATGTGGCAACAAAACCTAATTTTGAAAAAATTACTTTTGGGTTGTGATCAGGACACTATAGTTGTCCCATAGGAGATGTATCTGTCTCTCAAAAACTCACTGTTAAAGCAATGCCAGAACATAACTAATCTAAAATATACCATTTTGAAACCAAAGATGCATTGGGTGGTTTGATTGCCAGATAAAAAGCACAATGAAGGATAATTTTATTCATGAGAAGACACAAAATGAGGGTCATTTTTGTTGATGCGGCAGTGCCCGACAGACATTTATTTTTATTTATGTTTAATGCGGCAGTGCCTGAGAAGTGTTTACTTTTATGTATATTGGCTTTTACAGACAAGTGAAGGAGGTGTTTTGTGTCATTCATAAAGCACAAATGTATTCTTACAATAGTAGGCTATGTTTCCTATGAAATGAGTGACTCAAATCATTGCCTGTTAAATAGCATGTCCTTTCCCAACGTAGTTTGCTTATTGCTACAAATACAAAAAATTGCTATTTATCAAAACATACTAGGCCTATAAGAACATTAGTCCTGAAGCTTTGAGACCTGATAGGATGATTAAAAGCAAAAATATTATTTTACATTATTTTATCTATCTAGATTGTGTCTTCAAACAAGCAAATAACCGATTCGACGTGTTGTTCACATCATAAAATTCCTTCTTTCCAAAGCTAAGATTGATAGTTAATTTTTTCCCAGTTCATTACATGTCTTTTTTAGGTACGTTGGGTTGACCATGACCATCCTTCACAAATCTCACTCAATTAGCAGTTGCCATTTGGCCAGAACCGTATACTTTACATTGATACAAATCACTTTTGTATTTTCTACTCTGAACATAGGCAAATTTTTAGTTTTTAATTTTTTACATTGCTCCGATGCAAAATTCCAAAAGGTACTGCACCATTGCTGAAATATTGATTATATCTGCTACCCCTCCAAATGCTGGATGCATACAGCAAACCTTTCTTTTCTAGCTAGGCTAGTATGGTCGAGATACGAGTACCAAGCTTCAAATAAGTGTCACTGTTTTGGCGAGCAGAAATAAAACCATTTTTGTTTGCCATTTGGTGACTGGTAACCGACATTTGTGAAGGTTGCCAATAACCTTGGATGTCCAAATACATATGAATTGATTAAACTCACAAGCACTTATTTGTCAAAACCTATTAGCCATTTGGAAAGCAATGTTAAATTATGTCTTAAAATGATCAGGTATTCAAAAGTTGGTGCATTTCTTAAGCCTTGTCTGCTTTTTATGCTGCATTTCTTAAGCCTTGTCTGCTTTTTATGCTAAATTCACTGTGGACATGTTCAAAAAATTCAGATTAAATCCACATTAAAAAAGACCAGATTACTTCATTGAACATAACGACCTAAAAATAGTTTACTAGCAAAAAGAAAATAACTTGTCAATTTATAGGTAGCCTACTTTCATTCGCATACTGTAGTTATTGGGCTTAAAATGTGCGCGGGGACAAGGGCTACCCTGACACCGAGTTTCATGATGTGTTATGGCCAAGGTCTAACTTTAAAAGCGGTGAGAAACTGAAGCATAAGCCTCAACGTGCATTAAATGCTACAAATTAACAGATTTCACTTAAACATAGCAAAACACACACAGAATGCCTTTTAAACATGGGCTGTCTAAAATAGAAATTCAGTTTGAGCTTTACCACTTCAAAGTGAAGATAACTGCACTGGGACCAGAAAATCAAGCAAATAAACAAAATTTATATATTTATTTAATTTAACATTTGTCTACAGTATCAGTTTCATGATTGTGCCGATACGTCATAGCCTATTTACAAGTTTACAAGTTCTCCCAAAAAAACAAAAACACTAGTGTAACGTTCTATTCCAGTGACCAATTGACCAGAACAAACATTATTATCAGGATAGCATAAGGGCAATCAATTGTATAAAACACTAATTATGCAATAAATAGGTAGGCTAAATAATAAGCAATCATTCGTCTAATACTGGGCCTTTAATCGACACTCCGGCGTACACAATATTGACCCCACAATATGGCCAATTAAATCAGTGACAGATTGTTATGATTTGATAGTATCGATTACAATTATTCGGCAATGAGTTGAACGAATGGCATTACGGATTAAGTCGAGCGGAAAACCTTATCATTATTATATTCGCTAAATTAGATAAGGAATGTCGGGTTCATTTAGTAGCGTACATATTATTCATCTTGCTGGGCGGCGAAGCCCCGTCCAAGATGCGGCACGGCGTCTGGCCTGGCGTGCTTTCGTATTGGGACCTCCGGAATTTGACTGGCGTGAACTAGCTAAATAACTGTTGAGCGGCTGATGATCGACTGATATCATGCATTCCGAGGTTCGGTTAAAATACTGTAGCGTTATCGGCTATGATCGATCCATCGATTTATTATTGAAATGCTAAATATAGTAACATTCTGAGAGCTTGGGCCCCTATCGCCAAATGGGACCTCTACGCATGTCAATCATTTCATTGTTGCTTTCGAGTTCATTAATTGTTCCCCGTATTCGGTGCTTTGAAGTTAGCTGCCGCTGTAGTTAACTGTCCCGTGTGGGAGTGATTTATTGTTATTCTTCGAAGTGGTCGATCACGAGCGACGATCTTATCGTAATTAAATCTATTTCTGGAAAGTCATTTAGGTTCTACGAAACTCGTAAATATGGTCAACTGGTAATGCCATCCTTTAAACTCTAACAATAGGTGTAATTACACTTGTTCAAGTTCAAATGATCTTGCCGCCTCTCGGTCGTCTTTGAATAGGACTCACAATAATATTTACTATCTGTAGTCAATTTGATCTAGCCGAATAAATATCTGGCTCATGCAAATATAATGCAAATATGTATCCAATTAATTAATTGAATTGTTTCTGTTATGAATATTAATTCGGCTATTAATTAATTCCTTACATAATCCCTGTTCATACTAAAATCATGGTACCTTTTTAGTGGTTCCTTATTTTAGCTTCCAAATCCAGTTAATTAATAACAGAACTGCTTTACATAATTAAGCAAGAATTTCGCATTCACCGACTGGCCCAAATTAATTAATTTCGTGTGACTAGGGAAAATGCACCTTCTTTGAGGTAAAAAAAAAAACAACCTTCACAGAAATCAGGGCAATAATTATGTATAGCAAGATTAAATTGCCTCTTATAATTAAGCAATACTATTCTGGGTGGAATTGGAATAAACTACTGTATGGCTTAATTCGCATGCAAGCCACGAGCGCATTCTCCATGAACTAAACTGAAAGTTTTTAATTAATACACTTTTGATGCTGTTGATCTGAAATAAATTATATTTCACTTTCTCTGTGCTGGCCACATGGACTCTTTCCCTCTCGCTTTCAAGGGAGAGGAGGCGTGCCACTTTCCCATATCGTGTAGTGCTCTACTTTCGACCTCGAGTTGGCCGTGGTCCGGCCAAGGTCGTTCAAGGCTGAGTAGTTTCTCTACCCTCGGTAATTATACCGCCAGCCGTTTGGCCTAGTTTTGCTCCTGTTGGGGGAATGAAAGAAAACACAAGTGTTACTGGCTATGTTTTTTCAACTTTCAACATTTTCCCTTTGAAATCTTGTTTCTTGCCTCTTCACATTTTGAAGAAAAGTCACTTTATATCCAAATGTGAATGTAATTTGCTCTATATATAGCCAAACAGTGATTATTAATCAAATGGATTTTCCATAGTTTGATTCAAACGTGTCTTTTGACATTGTCAAAATTAATAACTTTGCGGTAGTACCAATGGAAACAAGATTTCATCGGAATACACAGTCTTCGTAAAATAAAATATCATATGCGCGCTACATTCATGAGTTGCCCAGAAACTTGTAAGTTTCTGTCTACAATATCACTTGTTTGGCCCCGTGCTGGGATTCAAACTGGCGACCAAGTTATCAAAATTCATTTTAAATACAGATGCTAAACATTCTTCCTACATGGTAACAAATAAGCATTATAATAAGGAGGGGACAGGATTCCTGTATTGTTACCCCGTTAAGTCGCATTCGCTTAACCCTTTATTCCAAGTGTTATGTACTGCTATTCCCAATAAAAAAAAAATCAGACTGTGTGCCCATTGCGTACTGAATGTTCATATTATTTTCCATACTCCACGTTTTGGTAGTATCATTGTTAGTATCTGTATTTGGGTCCCTATCGCCAAATGGGACCTCTACGCATGTCAATCATTTCATTGTTGCTTTCGGGTTCATTAATTGTTCCCCGTATTCGGTGCTTTGAAGTTAGCTGCCGCTGCCCCGTGTGGGAGTAATTTATTGTTATTCTTCGAAGTGATCGATCACGAGCGACGAAAGAAAGCCAAGAAAGTAGTCGAGTGTGTAGCCTTACATTATTCTTCGTTTGTTTATGAAAAGGTTTGAAATTTGGGCTCTGGCTTTAATTGTATTACGTGTGTAATAGTTGAATACAGTAGTAAGGTTTCATGTGGACTAAACAGCACAGCAACACTGCAGTATCTGAAACCGTACAGTAAAGTATTTTTGTGTCCCTTTGCTGTTTTGACTTCGGTTCAGTTAAACCTTACCCTAAGCATACATAACGAGTACTGAAACTCTTTATATGCACAGCTTAATTGATGTGTAATTGATGTGGTGTGTAAAATATATTTACATTTACTTGTATTTGTTTCACCCATTTGGCTACTACGAGACAGTTTAGACTAACCCGTGCGGGAAGCCGTCAATCGTAGCATTTAAGAAACAATTGTATTCTTGTTTGTCTGTTTTCCCTTTTGACTACCACGTGACAGTTAAAACTGACCAATACAGAAAGCCGTCGATCATGGCTATTTAAGAACCTTGTTATTGTTTATGTGTGTTAGCCCATTTTGACTATCATGTTCAGGTTGAAACTAACAGTTAAGTTTCCGCCAACAAACATGACTTTCAGAAATTATTGTGTTTCCTCACAATAAATATGTTATACTACAGGGTGTGATTTGTCACAATCCCTGAACCTAATGTTGTGCGATGCTCTAGTGACTCGTATCCGTTACTAGAGTGAATGTTATACAGTGATTTGTCTGTAAGGCAATTGCCTTCAACGAGCTTTTCTGCATGGCAGAAAAACCGTTTACGACCTATGCTACCTCATTGGTCCTCCTGAACGTAAGCAACCAATACATAGGAGAGTCAGATGCTGGAATTCCAGAAACCTCAAACTTAAATTTAAATCGAAATGCAGTATTTATACAACATATATTTTTTCAGTTGCTGCTTAATCAACCTGGTATGCAAGTTTCTAACAAACCTGCTGTCATAAACATTAGTTTGCAGTATCCGAGCGTCATGACTGCAATTTTAACTTAGAATACGCAGAGATAACGTCCTATCCTGCAAGTGTTAATTTTGAAAATCTTGTTCAGAGCGATGTTGCACCGCTTATGTGGTGACTAGCACCGGAAGTCAAGTTTGTGTACATTTTTTTTTCAATTAAAGGGACGAAATTTTGATCGTCCGACTTCCACTTTTTTTTTTCAATTAAAGGGACGAAATTTTGATCGTCCGACTTCCACGTCACTGAGTGACATTATAACTACAGTACCGGTTACCCTGGGTAAATCATGATAATACGAGTTGGCCAGACTCCCATTATCGATTCGCTAGGCTATAAGTCTGCACTTACAATGCTAAGTATCACATGCGGTTGTTGCCAACCAGGAAAAAGTTATTTCCAGCATGTGGTAGATCTTTCAAGGTTTTTTTCACTACGACCTGAGTGTACGTGTGTAATATGTTCCTTAGGAACTTACGTGTGAAGTACTTTTATACTTAGTGTAACCACTGAATTGAACTTACTTCTGGCATTCCAGGTCTTAAGCGTACCTCACCCTATATCAATTTGAATTCACATAGTGAATTATTTTATACAAATTAACGTTAAATGTGCCTTACTACAAGTAACGGCAATCTTTTCCAAGTTAATGTGCCTTACTACAAGTAACCGCAATGTTTTTCAAGTTAATGTACCTTACTACAAGTAACAGCAATGTTTTTCAAGTTAATGTGTTATGTGTGTTGTCCCATTAACTTATAACAATTCTATGTTTAAATATTTGCGTATTTATGGCAATTATGTTATGTGTATCATGGCAAGGAGGGTTGGGGTGTATATTGTACACTGTTGTTTTCACCACAAGGCTAGGAATCGCTTATCTTTTAATTCATTAGTCCTGGATCATGATGGAATGATCCCTGTTCTAAGATTTAGCCTCTTTTCTCCATGTATTTGCCATTCTGACACTTTACCAAATTCATAGCATGTTGCACAATTTTTTTCTGAAAATACATGAATTTTGGACTACATCAGTTATGTTACATTCATATATATTTCAAAGTTACATAAAATACATCACAATTATTCACATAATTTTGTATGTATTAGTGACATTATACATGAATTAAATAATTTTATTTTATAAAATATTGTTTCAGAATTTTTTTCTTTCTTGTTTTAAAAGAATAGTTCTGAAGTTTCCCACAATAGAGTGAGTTTGCTGTATTTAGCTCCTAGGTGGGTGGCAAGGTGTTGTCATGGTCAAGGGTGAGCCGTCTTGACCTACTTTGACCATCCCTTTCACTTGCTGATGAGTGCAGTTGAGCATGGTCACTCTCTGCTGAGGGAAGGGGGTGGGCAATAAACTAAAGTGGACGGCGGGTTGAAAGGGTTGGGGCACGGCTCTGGGCCATGCTGGCTTGATCTGACCCCAAAATGTAGCTTGGTCGAGGCCATGTAAACAATAGCTGATGGTCACTGCAAGAGCAGAGGGGGTGAGCTAGGTCCCTAGAAAAAGAGACAGCCCCCTTTTCGTTACGTCAAGCCCGAACTTTGCATCTATTGGTTTTGCTAATGTCCATTTCTGGATCACAATTTTCGGATCTGAGAAAATTTGGCGATTTTACCCGCACACCAAGTTGTGTACTTCCATCCGACTGTTTGCTTTCGCTTTTCTTCCCAATTTTTTTATCGCTATGGATCCCCCACAAAAGAAGAGAAAGATGACTCCAAAGGAGGAGAGGAGCACGGCTGCTAATAAGCCGCGCTACATGAAGGAATTCTTGCGGCTTTTGTCGCTGAACTTATTATTATTTGGCGTCTGCCTGGATGATTACCAGTATTGCGAGAGGATGCCCGCTTTATTTCGCGAATGCCCCCATCGAACTGTAGAGGAGACGCCGTATTCGCCTGTGCTGCCAGACGAAGATCCCCTCGATTATGTCTTACGGCTCTTCTTTATGGAGATAATATTGGAAAACCCTAGACAAAATGTTTTGATTGATGGAGCTCCGCCAGAAGAATCCTCTCAAGCCCAACAACTTCGGCCGAGTTCGCACTTCTTGACCTATAGCCCCATAACGGCAAGGGTATGCCTACATTGCCGTTATGTAACATTTCCGCCGTTCCCTCAAGGAACCGATGGATTTGCATCTTATTTCTGGCGGGCGGTCAACGCTGAGAACGTCTTCTTTATGCAACAGAATTTGCATAGAGCATTGGCCCAATATGAAGAGACCGCCCGTCAGCAGGAGTTAACCCTGCCGACCGACGATTTGCCCAACGACCTCGCAGAGCTCTTCCCAGACTGTCTGCTAGATGAGTTGCCGCCGCTTCCGGAGCTTATCCGCATCGACCACGTTCAAAATCCAGACGTCCCAAACATCGCCGATGGCGGGAGCATCCGGCAGCGGTATGCAGCAGTGCCGGCGTCCTGGCCCCTGCAGGAACGACTATCCCGTATGTCACAATGGACAATATGGTAAGAAATTTACTTATTCATTATTTTATCTTCAAATAATAGCTTGTAATATTCATATTTAAAACTCTTATTTTAAATTTTATTTGTGAATTGGTTATCAATTTTACTTTTTGAATTTGCTGGAAGTGGAAATGATAATACTAAATTTGATTATGCAAAATATTTCCTTTTGAGCTACTTCCAAAAGCTCATTTAAATTTTTGACACAGTATTATGCGATTTAAGCTTAATCATCAGCTGTAATGAGTCTTAAAAAAATCTAATGCGTATGCATTTGAGAATACATTATTGCTCTTTGAGCAAAGAGATATGTCGATTTTTTTTTTGACATACTTTTTTTTTCTTTTAGTTTTAAATCAATGGTTCTCAAAAGTGAAACAAATTTTACTTTGAAGTAAAATGCCTATATTAAATTTTACTGGTATAGACTATATACATTTTTTTTTTGTTTAGCCTTTGGTAAGTTACATTTACATGAAATGGTTTAAAAGAAAATCAATTCATATTAATTGATATGTTGTAGAATTTATGAACAATGTAATGCTAATCCTATGAGCATTTGAAGAGAAAAAAAAATTGTACGAACTGGTCTTAAAATAAATGCAATTTCAATTTTGCTTTTTATGATCCATATCCTTATGGATGTGAAATGCACTATTGATTATTATAATATTTTTCTGTGTGAAATTTATATTCATATCCTTATGGGTGTGAAATTAAAATAGTATGGCATAGTTATATACATAAAGTTTGTTCAACCTCCATTTTATCATAGCGTTTGAAAATTGTGTGTTTTCAAAATAATCTGAAGGTAGCATCTATTTGGGACCTTCACTTGTTTCTTTCTTAAATTTAAGAAATGAATATCCTGAAATGCTTTTATTATTTTCCTTTATTTGTGAAGGGAATCCGTGCCATGAACTAATATATTATGTATTTGTGTAAAATTTTAACTTGGCCAGTTAGTCCAAACTAAGTTAATGAAACTGGACTCCTATATATAGCCTATTACTTATTTATGTGGCACTGTTTCCGTTTCAAGAATAACATGCTAAATGATTTAACTTGAGTGCGAGTATAATTCAAGTTCTGAAATTTTAGTTGGGGGGGGGGGGGGGCAGTGGTATCAATTTCGGTACTATTGTTACCGTACAAATTTATATAGTGCTAATAAGTTTAATCAATGTAAAACATTACTCTTAAAGATCCGGTAAACATTTGGTTAAATTTTGGAAATGAATTGCCGTCAAATTTCTTATTTCGAACTAATAACTGCAATGAGTGTGGTGGCTCGAACTAAACACTAAAGTAGATAGGCTTTCTGCGCGTAGGAAAATATGTTTCCGCTGCGCGTTCGAACTCTAAATAGTGACTTTAAAGCTATAGATAAGTGCACTAGAATGGTGTGTTAGTTATATATTAATTCAGGAAAATGTTAATTTTTTCTGTAATCGGGGGGGGAGGTGGATTACTCACAAAATGTCATGCATGTACAACAATTATTTCGGGAAAGAATATGTTCCAGCTATCATTTATACGCTTGAACATTTTAATCCCGTATACAATTTACAGTAATTTCCCTCCATATTGTTCTTATGAACGTGAGAGAAAGTTATAAGCAACGACTTACATCGCTATGTGCGAAAGTAATACTTACAATGAACCAATTTACATGTCAATTTTATATGTATTTACAATTTTATGAAATGGAAAATTAATCTTTGTCATTCAATCTTTTTATTTTAAGATAACCAAGATAGTGACAGCGGCGACGAATAGCGCTGTTGTTGTCACGACTGCCCGCTGAATAAGCGGTGTAGTCGAGTTCTACGTCGCTGGCCCTGAACACTACGTCAGGGTGTACATACTGTATATATTTTATTTTATTTGTTTTCCATTTTAACTGGTGACGGGAATTGTCATGTTTTTACAATCACTGATCTCTGAAAGTTCTTCCAAATTAAATTTTGTTTTTATGAATTTCTTAACTTTCTAGATGAAATCGTCAAGTTTAGTCCAAAATTAAATTCCTTTGTTCTTAATTTTATTTTCCCAGTTTTCTATTTATTATTATTTTTTTTTCGTGCTCAAGTATTAAAATAATACTTCTTAAATCTGTGATCGTACAATGTTTTCATATGTATCGAATTTCGATTTTTTTTTATTTCAGGAATTTTCGTGTATTTTAATCGTTCAATGTTTTATTATTTGATGTTCTTATTTTATGTTTATGTTGCTACTTTGTTGTATTTCATTTATTTGCCAGAACCCTGGAATTATTTGTCGTTGTATATATTTATTTTAATTGTCTATGTTTTGCAACATTATTTTTTTTTTCTTGTTTGTATCCGTAATTTACCGTAAAGACTTAAATTCTAGTCCAATTTATTTCGGTTTCAATTTTCCAAATTCACTTCTACGGTTAAAATTACTAAACTTAATTTTCTTGAATTTCCTTCATTCAATAATGTTAATTTCTTCTTCTAATTTTCTTAAATTTTTTTATCTATTCAATAGTTCCAATTTTTTCTACTAATTTTATGATTATTTTTCCATGTCTTATTTTTCCGTATTTTGTTGCAAGTTTTCGTGTAACATGCTTTTAAATATTTTGATTTCGTTATTTTATTTCATATGGTTTACTATGTTTTGTAATTATTTTCATGGTCAATTTACGTTCTATCCTTAACTTACGTTCTGCTGTAAATATTCATTGGTTTTAATTTCACTTGTGTCTGAACGTTATGTTTTCCGTATTTTCCGTATTTTTTTCTAGTTTTGTAATTATTTTATGTTTTTCTTATTTTCAAATAATAGTATTTTCTAAAACAGCTACGAGTTTCCGTCTCAAAATTTATTTCATGTTACATCCTGAAACATAATACACTTAAGCTATTTTCATGTATTTATGCGATGTAAACATGTTTAGTGTTATGCACTGTGAGAATCGAAACTACGTAGGTGACAGGTCTAGCAATCATGCGTTGGTTTCGGAAAGGTACTTCCTATTTACTCACTAGGGTCCCCGCATGCAGAGCGCGTAAACGCTCATTCACGGTGACGCCATGTTTTCTTTGTTGTCCGTTGGATACACAAAGACTTACTCATCGTCAACGTTTGCCTCTTCCAACTGCCGACGCAGCCTAATTTCTGGGGTGGCCTTACTGCTACGGGTATTATACCCATGCGAAGAACCAAGCAATCTTTGCTTATTAAGTTCGTAATCTATTTTACGGTATTCATTTTGTAAATAAGCAGCCGATTTTGGCTCGATGCGTTTGAGTTTCTTAGTTGAGCTTGTTTCTGAATCGTTAGCTGCATCGTCAGGCTCAGAAGGCGTAAACGTTGGCGGTTGAATCTCCGATAAATGGTCCGTCGAATCTTCCAAAAGTTTTGCTATGTAATTTTATTTCAGCTTTCGTCAATGTTCCGTTAAGCTGCTCCGATAATTCCAAGTCGGTAGGTCCGTTAAAAGGAACAGGTTGGTTATTCATTCTTAGGAACCATAGTCTTAACTTGTTCACGTGTGCGCGAACGACTTTTAATGGATCCAAAAAATGTACAATACGAACGATAACATCGTTAACGAATTCCATAATCCTAAACGGTCCTGTCCAAGCACGAAGTAATTTCGGTGAAATTTGTTTTATTGGTAAGAAGTCGCGTAATAATACGTAATCATCGACTATATAGCGATAAGGTCGTGCTGTACGATCATAAAAGTTTTGTTGTCTCTTAACTGCTTTCCATGTATGCGCTCGAGCAACTTCGAATGCTGCTTGTAGTCTACTCTCTAGACGTACTATAGTGTCATCACTATCATAGCAGATTCGTGGTGGTTCAAAAGCTAATGCACTCTGCAATCTAAATTCAGAATCATGATGTAAATAGTGTGAACTGATTAGTGTGGTTGCATTAGGGCACACGTTTAGCGCTACAGTCACTAATTCGAGATATTGACACCAATTTTCTGGACAACTTGCTGAAATCTTATGCAGTACTGGGTCAATTCTTTTATTTGCTGCTTCTACTGTTCCTCCTACCCACGACGTGTTCAGTGAGGGTGTCAGGACTGAATTGTTTGGGGGGGGGGGCGACAGAGGGCACATCCGGAAACAGAGTGGGCCAAGGATTTTTTTTCAAGGACTGTTATTCCGTTTAATTCATCTTGAACGTAACATAAGCTTCAATGCAGTAGCTACAGTTTATTTGTAAAATAAGCCCCATAAACACACAGAATAAATGAGGCTACACAAATATTGCAAAGTTGCTAAAACAAAAGTATTATATATAAATAAAATAAAATAAAAAAATAAAAGCTCTGTTTATTCATTTGATTTCAAGTTTAGCCTGCAAGTTTTATTATATTATTTTAATTTCTAGTGGTGACCCGAGTGTTGCCCACCCTGGCCCACCCCTGGCGCCGTCACTGGACGTGTTAGGAGTGAAGTTTATCTATTTAATATTGAACAAATTTGACAATCTTGCCACAATAGTGTTGTTTATCTCACTTCCGTTATCTCTGCGCAATTGCACTGGTGCTCCATATCTAGTTATGAGGTGAGAAAACAACTATTTAGCTATTGTTTCTGCTTTCTTATTGGGAATTCCGACTGCAATTACGTAACGACTGAAGTCATCAATTAACATCATTCTGTATTCGTTCCCATGAATGCTTTTATTCAAAGGTCCAATGAGATCCAAGCTCCATGAATGACCTGATCTCTGTAGGGGTTGGTAGGCTCCAAGCTTAGCCTTAAGTGGCTTGTTAGGTCTAACGTAATCTTGACATACTAGACAAGTTTTAACGTAATGAGCGATATCGTTTATCATGTTAGGCCAATAGCAATATAGCTCTATTAATTCTCTAGTTTTACTGGCTACGCGATGTCTGGCGCTAGGTGTGGAGTGGTAATCTCGGATACAATAATTACGTAGAGATTTTGGTATACACACCTGTGCTAGATTCTGCATACGGCCTCTGTTTGGGTCTGCTAGACGAATTCTGTATAGAATTCCGTCATAATCCTTATAAAAGATATCCCGCTTATTAGAAGCGTCGATCAGATCCTCTGATGGCTGATCTTTAAGTTGTTTTATTATTTGGCCTATAAATGGATCGTTTCATTGTTCTGCCGCTAGGTATTGTCGCGTCCAGTCAGGAAATTGACTGCCTAACACAGCTACTGGTATCTCTCTATATGAGATAGCGCGTCAGAAACCGCTAGAAGTCGGCCTGACTTATGACGTAAGATGAATTCATATTCCCTTAGTTGAAGTAAGATTCTTTCTAATTTGGGGGGCGGGGGGGGGGGGATGAGGCACAATAAAGATAGCAAATTGCTAAATGATCTGTCATCAGGAAAAACATCTTACCAAGTAAATAGCAACGAAATTAATCTATACAATGTATAATCGCTAGAATTTCCTTCGATGTAGTTGTTTCCTTCTTTTCTGCCTCAGTGAGGGTTCGGGAAGTGTAGGCTAGCGGATAGTTTATACCTCCGTGATACTGACTTAAAACAGCCTCCGATCGCTACTCCACTTGCGTCTGTGTCGAGAAAAAAGGTTTAGAGAAATCGGGGTGTTTAAGCGTTGCAGCGTTAATCATAGCTTGCTTAAGTTCTTGAAAAGCTCTTTCTTCATCTTTGCCCCATAGAAATTTACATTTTTTCCTTGTTAGTTTGGATAAAATCTGTGACATTTCGGCGAATGATGAAATATGCCGCCTGTAAAAATTTACCATACCTAAAAACGAACGGACTTGTTTAGGTGTTTTAGGCGTAGGATACTGCTGCATAGCCTTTGTTTTATCGCTATCAGGTTGTATCCCGTTTTCGTCTAACACAAAGCCTAAGAATTTGACCTACTTGCGTGCAAATTCGCACTTTTCAACGCTGAGTTTCAGTCCGGAACGAGCGACTAGTTCTAGTGCTCGATTCACATGTAGCTTTTAAGATCTGGACTGCTCAGGAGACAATCGTCAAGATAGACGGTACAATAAGCTCCTAGCACTTGTGCAAATATTTGTTGTGCACAAAATTGGAAGTGCGTAGGCGCTGTTTTAAGGCCCATTGGGAGGCGGTTGAAAAAATAGGTTTTAGAGTTAGCAGAGAAGCATGTCTTAGGTTTAGCTGATTCGGCTAGTTTAAGTTGGTAAAATCCGAACTTGAAGTCTAAACGTGTGAAATACGTAGCTCCGCTAAAGTGAGCCATACTTTCTGTTACAGTGGGTATTGGAACGCTTACACTTTCCACGACAGAATTCAAGCCACGTAAATCTACAACTACGCGATGACCAGTTGGTCTTCTCTTTATCATTAGACGAGGAGATAACCATCTGGATTTTCCTTCCTGGATTATCCCTACCCTTTGCATTTCATCAATATATTTATCCAATAATTCACGCTGGTGAAAAGGAACACGATACAATTTAGAACTTACTGGCTGTGATTCGCCTGTATCTATAGAAACTTTGTATCCCTCGTAACATCCTAGATCAAAATCGTTTTTAGAAAATGAATCTTGATGATTTCTAAGCATATCTAGAAATTCTTTCATTGCTTCCTTATTTAAATCTGGAAAGGTGAATCTATGTTTCAAAATTTCCCATTCCGCATTGAGTTCTGCCTTAGATTTGGGCTTGGGAGCGTCAGCTAGGCTACTAGCTGGCACCTCCGTTGAGCTTTCACTCGGTTTGGTTTGGTTTTGGGAAATCTTGATTGGACTTGAGATTTGAGATTTCTCAATGGGACTTAAGGTGGGCAAGTTTGAATTTGATGAGTCCAAGGAAGCGTTGTCCTCGTACTCGATAATAGCTGTCGTGTACGTGCCTAGGATAGTACCCGCTTTTAGTTCAACATCAAATCCATTAAAATTAACGCACATATATCCCGTACAGCACAAGACATCCCATGGATATCCGTAGAGATCCATACCATGTCCAGAACGTCGTGATCTTCAAGGGATATCCGAGAGATATCCATACCATATCCATGACATTGTGGTCTCACAAGGATATCCAAGAGATATCCATATGTCATCCATGACATCGTGGTCCAGGCTGGATCCACAAAAGATATCCTTAGGATATCCATGGTGGCTAATGACATCGATAACATTAAACTTACCATCAGAAATCAATCTGTGTAAATTTCTTCATTTTTTAATACCCAAGTGCTTAGAAAAATGTAAAAAGTGCCTCGCGCCCCCCCCCCCCCACCCCGGGCCACTACACACACAGTACACACAAACATTGAGAACAGGAGGATTTTGACTTATTCCTACAAGAAATTACGATTCCTAAGTTTATAACAAAACAGTGTGAATTTTAGAAAAAACAGTATATTTTTTTATTCCTTTACAGTACTGTTGTAAACTACACAAATGAAGAGAGAGTATTACGTTTTACCAGGTTTCTCATTTAATTTGTTTAGTCCAGGCTCTCAGCTTCACAAACAGCCTGAATACTATCTACATTACACATTAGTTTTTACTCAGTTCGTTTAGCCGAGTGTCACGTTTTCCAGACCACTTCCGGTCCAGTTCCAGGTTTTGAGTCATCCCACCACGGGCTACCATCGCTCTTAACGGCAGATTACAGCGTCCTGGAATCAACAATACTATCAAGGCTAGGAAGTTGCACGTGATAACTGGACTCTTGTAAGTAACATTGTGATCGAAATTGTGTCTGAATAGCTAGCTGTATGCCTTGGTTTTTTTTGTGCATGCAACATAATGGTCAGTGTTTGTTTATTCACACGTTAGGAGTTTAGGCCTAACCCGACGGCCACATGGTAAAGTATGGCCGGCCACAAATTTTCTCCTGTCGTCCTATATTTCAGCCTACAACTTGATACTAGCTACAAATTGTTCTTTTCTTATTACTGAATCACACTCCTTGTGCTTTTAAGCTAAGCCCTTTATAAGGGTTCGCAAAGTTAAACATTTGGTTTACAAGCGTGTGCCTGAGCGCATTCGTGGCCGCCGCGGTCGTACGTTTTTTCAAAGATCGCGGTGAAAAGTTTTTATCTGAATGTTGCTCCAATCGCAAAAATTCATATTTTCGCCAATTTTTACCGATTTTAGCATTCCAATACACCATTTTAACCAGCTTGAAACGAGCTTTTCAATGGAACCAATTTCAAGCCAGTAGCTCAAATCAGTAGGGAACTATTTTGCAAAAAAGTAAATATTTGCAAAAAAGTGTTTAATTTTTTTATTTTTTAAGGCTGACTACAATGCACTCTTCAAGCTTGAGCATCACATGCCAAGAAAATGTGGCCAGTTAAACAAAAAAAAAATTTGCATTGCAACCTTTCCTGTAAACTAAATATTTTTTTTTTTTTTTTGCCTGACATGACGATTTTATACGCTGGTACACAGGTAGTGATGAAGCCTTTAAATTCCAAATTCTAACAGATTCAGGTTAGCTTAAGCATCGTACAGTTGTGTGGTAAACGGATCAAATTACAACTGTGATTGGTAAATTATAAAGATAACAGAAATAAAATTTTCTTCCTACCATCCCTCCTCACACCTTGGTATTACTGGTCCCCCGACTTGTGTATTGCATACCCCAGAAATTAACAGTTAAAACAGATCGGTTAATTTTTCGGGAACTTAAGTGTAGACCTAAAAATTAGCAAAAAATAATCACTGAAACAATCGCACCGATAGCCTATATTTCCTGCACTTGACTAATGCTTCTTAAAAATTGTACTCAGTGTTCAGGTTTTGTCGTAAGTTTCTTTTAGGTGCACTGAAATCTTCTTTAAAATGAAATACTTACATTTAATTGACGGTTTGCATTACTTTCAGTCCAATTTTTTTTTATCATTTTGCAATCATAATGGAAGGACTGGAAGGCAATACCTGAACAGTTTGTTTGACGCAGGGGCACATCCTTGGTAGGGAAGGAAGGAAGGGGAGGGGGGGGGGGAAGACGTCCACAACACCCTTAATTAAGAGTCAAATATGGTAGAAGCAGCCTAGCCAAATGTATTTATTGCCGTTGAAAAAAATTATCACAAATGGTTTTATAGGCCTAGTCCTTTCGTAGGCACAAAAATTGCTGAAAATAAGTTGTTTTACAGACCTCCCATGTACTTAATGATCACGATTCCCTTAGCTGAATTCTCAGTTATGCATATCAATTTGCCCTCTCATCTTCCCCTAAAAAGCTAAAAACTCCTCGGTGTGGCACTGCACAGGAGAAATTTTGCTTGTGTGAGTGGTATAGGAAAAAAACATCTTGTGCTAGCCTGTGTCTTGTAAACTGGATTGTTTGGGGGCTGGAATGGAGATGGAAGTTGCAACCATGTAATTGCTTTCACGTTATTAAATTGCTGAAACTTGATAAACCGGCAATAACAGTTATTGTAGAAGGACATTATTTTAAAAGCGCACACACACGAATCAGCACTTGTATTCACAGTACAGACTTAGTCGTAAATTTTCGAGGAGAGTCCGTTCCTCTTCTTCAGAAGTCGGAAAAACGATTTGAAAAATGTCACTAATGTCGAGCTTCAATCAGAATTCTAATTTCGCTCCAGTCCATATAAATTTTTTTCTGGTCCTTATGTTTAGTCCGGAGTTGTCTGAATGTTGTGCAAATTCCAGCGCTCGTCGAGTTTGGCCATCAGGTCCGGGCTCACGAATCCCTCTGCTAAGGTGAACCAAGGGCCAGTGAGATTCGTAAGTGGTACTCCGCGATGAGAGAATCTTTTCATTGCAAGGGACTCAAGTGCATGGAGGTGCTCACCTCCGTGTACTTAAGTCACTTGCAATAAAAAGATTCTCTCGTCGCCGAGTACCACTTATGAACCTCACTGGCCCATCATTCGACTTAGTAGAGGGATTCATGCACCCGGATCTAATGGCCAAACTCGATGAGTGCTAGAACTTGCACACCATTCAGACACCTATGGACAAAACATAAAGAACAGTGGTTTACTCTGGACTGGAGCGAAATTGGAATTCCGATTGAAGCTCAACATTAGTGAAGTTTTTCAAATAGTGTTTAGGCTATCAACTTCTGAAGAAGGGAAACGGACTTTCCTTGAAAATTTAATACTTAGTTCTATACCATGAGTACAAGTCGTGATTCATGTGTGTGCTTCTAAAATAAATTGCTGAACACTTGTGGTATTCAAGATGTTGGTTAAAATGCTTGCATGTTTATGTTGATTACGTACCTCCTTCCCCCCCCCCCCCCTCCAAGGATTCTCTCGCTTATTGAAAATCGCATCGCAGAGATGTAGCAGGAACTTTCTGCTATGGGGCATGTTGTGAGAACATTGTTAAATAGCTCTGAAAATCTGCCCACAAGGCATGAATTTCAGCTGGCTTGGCTTTAAAAGACGAAGGCCACGGCCATCGTCCACTTCGAATGACAACAACCAGCCTGATTTAAGCCAAAACCGATAAACCTTAAAGTAGCGCCTGAAGAAGACAGTTGTGAGACGTAATACATTCATCTCCACACGAACTGTTAAAAATTAGCGGAAACTTGGACTAATTCCCTTTTTGCAAGATTGTGCATATCTGTATTGGTGCTACGCTTTGAAAGGGAATAAGATAGTTGTGGCCAGTGTTGGTCGCCAGTCACTAGATGGCGTATAAAAATAAATTGTTGGTCGCTTTCATTTCATCCAGAAAGTTAAATTTCAATACAAGTCGCAGGCAATGGTCGGCAACCAAATCGACTTTATCAGCAACTTTACTAGGTTGTAATGTTTGGTAGGCTATTGAAAATATTTTGAGTAGTCCGTCACGTAGTCAGTATTATAATTTTTTGCGGTGTACCCATACTGACAAATATTAATTCAGAACTTGTTTCACCTGGAGTGTAAGATTCATCCGTATTTATGAATGTATTGGTGCCAAATATGCATGAATAAATTTAACTCCTGAAAATTTTTATTTCAGCTACAGCAAAAAATATGGTCCCAACCAAGGATGCCAGTAGCAAGAAAATCGAAACTGCTCTGAAAAAACTACATTTGCCATTCAAAGGTAACATGAATGCAAGTAAGAAATTTTGCATTTTTTTGTATTGCCACATTTTATTACCATCACATGTTACCGAGCAGCTTTATTTCTGAAAAACTGTAACTAAGCTGACCACTTCAAAAATTCCTGATGTAGGCCTACCCAGTTGTGTAGCAGGACATTTTTTTGCCCTAACAGTTTGGACACAAACATGGTTGAGTTTTTCCCAGGCTATCTCCTGTTTGATAGGGAAGTGCTGTCTAAAAATGTCGTAGCGCTAACTTTGAAATACGGGAATCATCTTCGTAGCAATCGTTTACGCACATTTTCAAACAAATAAGAGATATCAGTACAATGTCAATTCTCTGCAGATGTTGAGGCTCAGACGACAGTCTTCTTCAGGCAAAAAACAGAAATTCACCCATTACGTCATGTTCGATCGGCGTTACGATCGTCTGCTTTTCGAATCGGTTGTTGAGCGTAGCCTCCACCACTTGTGAGGCCGGTTTTCCACCCCTCGCGCAGCTCACCATTAAACAATAAACTCGCTACGGAGTAGAAACTGTATTCCAGGATTGGATGGTCCCTGGATATTCATCAGTTCAACCGTCTCTCGGATGTGGTGTTGAATAGTCAGGTATTCCAGGCTCCTCAGATGCACATCTTTGCGTGAGATTGACTCAAGGAGGGTTTCAGTGTCTTCCCAGTTGATGATGTGGTGCAATTCCATGTGGTACACTGCAATGCCGTTTGTTGTCATTCTACTTCTGGTGTCCGGTTTCAACGATCTTTCTTTATGCCCAGAGCGTGAGCAAAGATCATTTTGAATAAGATTGTAAACACCAGAGCAGCAGTATACAGGGGTACCATGTGGTGACTGTAGTGCTGTTTATGTTGGTGAGACATGCAAAGGAATTCACTGCCGTGTCAAGCAGCACATGGCGGTCACCAAACTCAAACTCAAACTCAAAGATGTGCATCTGAGGAGCCTGGAATCCTTGGCTCTTCAACACCACATCCGAGAGAAGGTTGAACTGATGAATATCCAGGGACCATCCAATCCTGGCATACAGTTTCTGCTCCGTAGTGAGTTTAATGATGAGCTGCGCGAGGGGTGGAAAACCGGCCTTGCAAGTAGTGAAGGCTACGCTAGACCGCCGATTCGAAAAGCAGACAATCGAACATGACATACCGTAAATCATGGATTAAATGCCCATGGGCTTTTTCAGTTAATTTGGCAAAAAATAGGGGGGTGGGCTTTAAATCAAGCATTATCAATTTTCTAACCTTTTTGGACATTTATTACAGAAAATTCAAAGCTTTTAAACGATCTCTGAAAGACCAATTTTTATATCCTTTTAATTGCTGTGAAGAAGGGAGGAGGCTTAGGTGAGAGATGCTCAGGTCTTGTGCAGGTGCTAGGAGCTAAAGGAAGAGTCCATTATTACTACAGGGAGGGAGAAGGGGCCAGTAAACATAGCAAGCAGTACTATCTTTATTCACATCATATAACTTTTAGGTAATTTTTCGTAGAAAAACGACAATTTGAGGGGTGGGCTTTAACTCCACTATTTCATGATTTTGACTTTACAGCATTTTAGGGGGTGGGCTTTAGCTTCAACTGGGCTTTTAATACACGATTTACGTAGGTAGTGGGGTGAAATTTCTGTTTTTTTGCCTGAAGAAGACTGTCGTCTGAGCCCCAACATCTCCAGAGAATTGACAGTCGAAAATTTGCTGAAGATATTGTGCTAATATCTTTTATTTATTTGAAATTGTACGTAAACGATTGCCACGAAGAAGTGATGTCCTGAGCCTTAGTCGCAGAGAGGTGCTCAAGAGTGAGTGTTTATGTTACGCCATTTCTCCCCTACATAAACAGCTGGGTATTGGCCATAGGGAACACAATACAGTAAAACCTCTTTAATACAAACTTTAAGGGGACTGCTAAAAATGTACTTATTAACCATACATAGTTCTTATTAAACGGACGAGAGAAATTGAACTGCAACTGTAAAATAATGAAGCCTACCGGTATACTGTAGGCTATTTTCTTTTCATTCGTCCTTGACCTTCGCTTGCGCAAACAGACAACTCTCATACTCTTATCACTTCTCAAGATGGAGTCTACTAGTGATGAATGTTTTGCGTGGAATGAAAAATTCAAAGGGGTGGGGGGGGGGAAGAATCGTTACGAACAGCAAATTCGTAAAATATGCTGGAATTGTAAATAATTTGTTCTTTTTTATCCGTACATTCGTTTTAATAGAGATCGTTATAGCCTTATATATTTAGCACTGACCGAGTAGCTGACCAACCAAAATCTTGAAAAACATTCTTATTAAGCGGAACTTCTTGTTATCCGAGTTCTTATTAATGAGGTTATACTGTATACGGCACTCGATATTTCTGGGCAGTTTCCAGCAAGACAGTCTTTAGGGATTGCTTGGTTATTGTCCACGGGGGTTCGGACTCGTATGGAGGAGCGGATGAGGTGGCTAGATGGGTCTTGTTGCGAATTTGGTAACTCTGTAATCAGGTTCTTTTTCGGCACTGCCCTGGTTGCGGTTCCTATTTCCAGCTTGGTGAGCTTCCTCGTCAGCTGGAATGTCAAGGCCTTCCTCAAGTTATTTTGGACACCAGAGCATTGTTTTGTTGCTGGGCGTTGTTTTTACATAACACTGGAACCCGTGTTTCCGAGAGGATGGACTAGAGGACTCAGTAGTATTGTGGACATATATTTGGCCTGTTCTAGTAAGCATTCTGTTTGGGGTACTCCCCTTGCCTTGGTTGGCCTTGGGTTCAGGAGAGCAAAGGTTTAATTGATGGCTCGATTAAGGACGAGCCTGGGTACCCAAGGTGAGTAAACTTGATTTTGCTGATTGAATGTGTGGTCCTTTTACTCATATGTGGCTGAGGTTCTCAAGACCCGCAGCATTTCTTGCTTGGCAATCAAGTAGAGAAAATCAGTGGGATGCCCCCCTCTTCTCCACTCGATTGCCAAGCAAGAAATGCTTTGCGTTGTGAGAACTCTGTTGCAGAGGGGAAAGTAGGACCAAACATTCAAGGCGCTAGAGCGATGCTTCTTGGGATACCAAGCCTCTGCCTTTAATCGCATCATCGAGGAAACCGTTGCCTACCAACGTGATCTACCACCATCAAAGGCGAGGGGACTATCAGCACATCCTCTCGAAACATGGGTTCCAGTGCTATGCAAAAACAACCAAGTGTCAAAACCGTGCTGCAGAGCCCTAAACAACTTAAGGAAGCCCCCCGCCACAACACTCCAGCGCACCTAGAAACAAGCCAGGCTAGAAAAGGCAATCGCAACCAGGTTAGCGGGTAAAAGTAACCTCCATTACACAGGCATGTGATTTATCTGCATTTTCAAGAGATTTCGCATTTAGTCAGTTAAAAAAAATAATTCCGTTATTAAAAATAAATAGAAAGTTTCCTGTGTTTTTTTCCCCTTTTCTGCAAGCATCCCCCGCCCAACTTTTTCAGCCAGCATTTCGTCAGTCTGTCTGTAGTCTGCTTGTGTTATAATTAAATTGACTGCTTACTGTTGTCGAGCGCCACTTTCTGCCTCGGAGCAGTTGGTAGGATGTAGCGAAACAGAGCACACACTGCTGGGTGCTCTGAGAATGGTAATAAACTGATGTTTGGCCTGTCGATCGGTTTTGGAGTGAATCATTTGTGATTTCAGCAATGTTGATTTCACATCGCACTATGATTACGGCTTTTTACCTACAGTTTTTCGCTGCGGAATAGTTGTGAGTAAACGCCGAAATTCCTCCTCCCAGGACCAGAGAACTCAATTAGATTATTTGAAAATGTTGGGTGCCAAATATGTGACGTTGTTTCTTCACTCCAGCTGCTAATGTCACAAATGATTCTTACCAAAACCAATCGACAGGCTAAACATCGGTTTATTACCGTTCAGAGCCCCAGGAGGTGAATGCTCTGTTTCCCTACATCCTACCAGTTGCTCCAAGGCAGTGGCTTTCTGCTAGCATGGTGAGCAGCCTCAAAGGCACGCATCTTTACACCATGTAGTCCTAGTTTACGGTTTATATTTAATGAACCTCGATTTAAATTTGTTTCCCCCCCCCCCTCCATTAAAAAATTTACTGTAGAAAAATATTCCTCTTTTTTTGGCCTAGAGATAAGCTCATCCCTGATTTAATGTAGATAAGACTGAATGTTTGTTGTTGATGGTTGCCTATCTGTAGGTTTTAAAACAAACAAAAAAAAAATGTTGTAGCATTGCAGTAGCCTAAATTTGAAATTTGCCATTTTGTTTCTTAGGTGAAAAACACAACCATAGCATGCAGACACTGATGCAGAAGCCCTTCGAAATGAAAAGGCTGACATTGAAGAAATTATTGCTCTTTCATTTATTACGGCTTTTGTAAAATTTAAGAAAATTTCAATTTATTTTTCATACAACTAATGTAAGTTTTTTATTGTGCCATTTTGTAATAAAGTGTTTTTTTTTGTAAATACTTGTTTCGTCTTGGCTTTAAATTTGAATCCAGACAGCTTTTTAACTCATAGCAGACATTTGAGAAATTTAACCAGTCACTGACCTCCTAGGATATTTCTGCTTTGCACTATGTAAAACAAATCTGTGAATCCTGGTTGGCATAGCCTATCGGTTATATTTGTATATCGACGGTCTCAACCCTTAATTGGAAGACGTAAGGCATGTACTTTTAAGTTCAGTTGCACATTAATTTCTCAACAGTGTTTAATATCTGATTTGTTTAGATTAATTTTGATGTTTTGAGTCAAAATTCCCAAAACCATCTGCCAAGTTTTATTGATTAGCAAACTTAAATCCACAAACAGTCCGCCGTGGACAAATTTTGTGCATATTTCTACTGTTTTGTAATTTTTGACCGATTTTGACATTCCATATACCATTTTCACCATCTCGATGAGACCTTTCCATTGGTGAAGTAGCCAGATCAATAGGGTAAAGTACATAAAACTTATTCAGTAAAAACCAATAAACATGTGAGTAACCATATGATAAAAACTTATTAATTGCAGACATTTTTTCCCTGACAATTGGTGTCGCAGACATTTTCAAAAAGTTCTGCTTCTGGGCAGGCCATAGAATGCAGGTCGACAATGTCCAATTACTACATTGTGAACACGACTCCACCCCCTTGCCTTATATATTTAGCACTGACCGAGTAGCTGACCAACCAAAATCTTGAAAAACGTTCTTATTAAGCGGAACTTCTTGTTATCCGAGTTCTTATTAATGAGGTTATACTGTATACGGCACTCGATATTTCTGGGCAGTTTCCAGCAAGACAGTCTTTAGGGATTGCTTGGTTATTGTCCACGGGGGTTCGGACTCGTATGGAGGAGCGGATGAGGTGGCTAGGTGCGAATTTGGTAACTCTGTAATCAGGTTCTTTTTCGGCACTGCCCTGGTTGCGGTGTCCAATAGATATCCATGGGATATAAATGGATATCTTAGCTCTGTGCGTAGTTAAAATGTATGGTCAGTTGAAACATTTCACAGTAAAGTAGGCTGTTTTGAACATGTAATCTATCCATATTGTGCCACTAAAAATTAAATAAGTAGCTATCCACAGGGTTCAGACAAGTTGTTGTTGAGCTTACCTTTTAAATTTTATTCCTCAGTCCACAGGTTTTCATCAATTGTTTGTTAGGTTATTAAAACTATCGTAGGACGATAGTTTTAATAATCTATATAAAAAGCTAAAGGGAAAAAAACAGCTGGTGAAATTCAAGCCAATGTAGGAAAAAACTTTGTTCTTCAGGCTTATTTGACTTTTGCTTTTTTTCCGATGCTTTTTTTCCATTGTGCGCCCCAATAAAACTAGAACATTTTACTTCCATTTCGGTAAGTCTGTTGATTAATACAGGTCCTTGGAAAATTATGTTGGTTTTGAAAAAGCATTTTAAAGTACTTTATTTTTTAATGTGTTCTTGTTCGAACTCTGTGTCTGCTGTGTAAGTCCCAATTATATTTATAATAGAATGAAAGTAAGAACGAAATTCGTGGAACGACAATTCAAATACTCCTACATATTCAACATTATGACCCAGTTTTTAGTATTTTTAATTCCATTTTTTAGGCTAGAAAATTGGTTCACATTTTTTGAGAACATTTAGGTGTTGAGTGTTTTTTATGGGCCACTTGTATAGTTATTTCAATACAGCAAATCAGTACCCTCACCATTGCAGCCAGCTCTAAACAACGACCATGGATATCTTATGGATATGTTTTTTTATGGGCAATTCCAGATGTCTATTGAGGATCCCAGACACCTCTCAACGACGTCTATGGATATCCGGTGGATGTGATTTTCAAAGAGTAATGCCAATACATCCAATGGATATCCTTACAACATTTAAACGACATCCATGAATGTCCTACAGATATGTTTTTTAATGGACTATTCCCGATATTTAGTGGATATCCCAACCACCTCTGAAAGACGTCCAGTCGTCCACGGATATGTTATGAATGTGATTTTTAAGAGCAATTCCTTACATCCAATGGATACCCTTGTAAGCTCTAAATGATGTCCATGGATATCTTACGGATATGTTTTTAAATGGGCTATTCAAGATATCCAGTGAATATTCCAGCAACCTCTAAACGACGTCCATGGATGTCCTACGGATATATTTTTTAGGGCAATTCCCGATATCTAGGGGATATCCCAGCCACCTATAAAGGACGTCCACGGATATCTTATGGATGTAATTTTTAAAGAGTAATTCTTGTACATCCAATTGATATCCTCGTAAGCTCTAAATTACGTCCATGGATACCTTGCGGATATGTTTTTTAATGGGCGATTCAAGATATCCAGTGGATTTCCTCACAATCTCCAACCAACGTCAGGCGGATATCCTATGGATGTGCTGAGTAATTCCTGTACATCCAATGGATATCTAATAAGCTCTAAACGACGTCCATGGATATCTTACGGATATGTTTTTTAATGGATGATTCAAGATATCCAATGGATATCCTCACGATTTCCAGCCGACGTCAGACGGATATCCTATGGATGGGCTGCGTCATGTCCAGGACGGGACATTTGGATGTCCAATAGATATCCATGGGATATAAATGGATATCTTAGAGATATCCCTTATATCCATGGATGACATCCATTAGATATCCATAGGATGTCTTTGTGCTGTGTGCGTGACTGGAAGAATACCTGTGGGAGTTGTGTTAACAAGACTGTAATGTACAGAAAATTCGTCGTTTACAGGTTGGAATACTCCTGTATGTATTTCTGGATATGGAACTCTCGCAATTTGATGGAATTATTTCGTCTCTTAACAAAGATACAGTAATGTCTATTAAATGTTGCTTAGGTGTACAGTTTCACGTAGATTTAGGATTATCATCGGTTTCAACATCTGTAGCTACGTTAAGTGATGCTACGTAAATATGATTGGGTTTATAAAATTCCCTGTTTATTATTTCTTTATTTTGATTATAAGCAACATGAGCTAATTCCGGTGATGACGACATTTGAAATTTTAAATCACCTATAGTTAAGACGTTATCTGGGCAATTTAACGCTAACGAATCCGATTTATTTGACATGAAATCGTAACCCAATAGTACTGAAATGTTACCAAATGAACCATCAGGAACGATAACAAATTCTTGATTTCTAGAAAAATTACACTTTTCTATAGTTGTTACTATTTTCCGACCCGTTTTAATCTGACGATTTTCGCCCCCAACCAAATTGACTGGTGTGGTCATTGGAATTAAATGGCATTTAACGCTAAAATTCTTAAGCATGCGTTGCGCTGCTGTGTTCGTAATTAACGAAAGTCAAGAACCAATATCTAATAAGCAGATTTCTGGCCTATTACCAACGTCGAATACTAAGTGTGGATGTGAATATTTAACCTTAGTTTTATTTAAAACTGTGTTCACTTTAACGTTGTCAGCGTTAGGCGCTGTTTACTCCGAGTCGAGCGATGCTTCGCTGTGCTGCTCTGACTCACGGCTAGTATCAACCTCGGATGCTAGATGGTGCTGCTTGTACCATCTGTTGCCCGGTTGAGCAGAAATGCTCGTGAGCAAGTTTCCTCGCTCTCCCAACGATGAGTGTTTCTCCGATGACACGTTTGGGTCGGCAACAATTTTCCTGTCCCAAAACGTTAAGCAAATTGTAGGTTCAAACGTTCCTACAACTGTTGGAATTCTAATTTTCCAATCTTTCTGTGTTGTTGGGGAAATACCAATAGACGTGCCCAAAGGCATTTTAACTCCTTCCTTATAGAATGAATCATCCATATGTTTAAACTGAACTGTGCGTTCGCTATCTAATAAAGCAAGAACGTCGGCTTTTTGGTATCAACTGGGTTTAATTCTGAATGAAAATTTGTGGAATCTAAACCATCTTCGAATAGAGTTACTATTACTGAGTAACAAGTTAAACTGTACTTATCGTTAATTGTGTTCAAAGCATTTGTAAATTCATTTACCAGATCTTTATTACTGTCTATAGACCTCGCAACATATTTTGATGGAATTTTACCAAAATACGACGCTAAGCGTGGTAAGGCTAACGTGCGATCTGGCAAAGCAATTTTTTGCTAGTGCCATTCGACGTTTGGGTACAAATTTAGCATTAATTTATTTGCATCTTCCTCTGAAAATAATGGAACACATTTTACTTTTAAAGAATGAATACTGTTTACTTCGTTAGTTTGGGTAACAGTTGTTTGAGCTTGACCTGAGCTGACGTGTGGATTTTGATCATCATTATTGCTCTGTCTTGACCATTTGAGTTTAGTTCTGAATCCCTGTTAATATTCAGACTGTCAGCTCGTTTTTTGGATTGCTACCATTTTGACATGAGTTATTACTCTTGTTTACGTCTGTAGTGTGTTGTGGAACACGGTTTTGATTATTGTTATTTTGCATTTGCTGATTTTGATTTTGGTTTTGGGTTTGGTTTTGATTTCGGTTTTGGTTTTGGTTTCTACCGGAATTATTATTACTGGAATTTTGATTTTGTTGTCCGTTATTGTAACCATTGTTACCGCTATTGCTAGCGTTAGCCTGGAATGAGTAAGGATTATTTTTCTTATTGAACTGAATAGAATCCCTATTGTCGAAACCAGAAAAATAATTTCCGCGTTTACCACGATTGTTCCCGTATATCGGTTTCCTCCAAGACCGTTTTTGTTGTTGGGTTTAGTTAAAGAAAATCTTACTTCTTGTTTAATTTGTTTCCAACGTTGTCATACTCGCAGTAGATTATCGTCCGTAGTATGGCAATTCCGTTTTATATGGCCTGGGGCAAAACAACGATAACACTTTTTAACTTGATTTACGTTAGTGTTTACGGCACTAACTTTAGCTTCAGCATTTTAGTTTTAGCATTACTAAGCTTAGTGATACCTTTCTCTAATGAATTAATTTTATCTAGCATTGTGCCAAAAGCTAGGTTGTTATCTTCGGTATTTGAAATTTGTTTAGTACCTGATTTATCAGAGTTACGATCATCTTCATTGCCTTGGAATCCAGCTAAAATTGAATGTTTAGAGATTGCTGAGTTATACGTATCCCTAAACGTGGTATGCATCTGTGATGTCACATGACCTTCGATTTCCCGTGGCATAGCGTGAAGAAATACTGAACGCATTCCGTCATCTTTTGCTAATTGTTTAAAAGCTCGCTGCGCTTCAAAGGCTGAAGGTTTAACTCTCCAAAGTTGTGAAGCCATTTTCTCTAACCTGGCAGCAAAAAGTTCGATAGATTCTCCCGTTTAAGTCGTGCCGTGTGAAACAAATGTGGGGTGACGATGTCACCTCCGCAACCAAATCTATCGATTAAAATTTCTTTAAAACTGTCCCAATTTCGGGAATTGGCTATATGCGGATTCATGGCTAAATAAATTGCAACTGGGCCTGTACATTTACTATATGCAACCGAAACTAGTTCTGAATCTTGCAGTGAAGGGTCTAACCCACACAGCACAGAGACATCCTATGGATATCTAATGGATGTCATCCATGGATATAAGGGATATCTCTAAGATATCCATTTACATCCCATGGATATCTATTGGACATGCAAATGTCCCAGTCCTGGACATGATGCAGCACATCCATAGGATATCCGTCTGACGTCGGCTGGATATCGTGAGGATATCCACTGGATATCTTGAATCGTCCATTAAAAAACATATCCGTAAGATATCCATGGACGTCGTTTAGAGCTTACTAGGATATCCATTGGATGTACAGGAATTATTCAGCACATCCATAGGATATCCACTGGATATCCACGGGATATCCATTTTTTCTTGAATCGCCCATTGAAAAACATATCCGTAAGATATCCATGGACGTAATTTAGAGCTTACGAGGATATCCACTGGATGTACAAGAATTACTCTTTAAAAATCACATCCATAAGATATCCGTGGATGTCCTTCATAGGTGGCTGGGATATCCTCTAGATATCGGGAATTGCCCATAAAAAATATATCCATAGGACATCCATGGACGTCGTTTAGAGGTTGCTGGAATATCCACTGGATATCTTGAATAGCCCATTTAAAAACATATCCGTAAGATATCCATGGACGTCATTTAGAAGTTACAAGGATATCCATTGGATGTAAGGAATTACTCTTTAAAAATCGCATCCATACCATATCCGTGGACGTCTTTCAGAGGTGGTTGGGATATCCACTAGATATCGGGAATAACCTATTAAAAAACATATCCGTAGGACATCCATGGATGTCGTTTAGAGGTTGCAAGGATATCCATTGGATGTATTGGCATTACTCTTTGAAAATCGCATCCACCGGATATCCATAAACGTCGTTGAGAGGTGTCTGGGATCCCCAATAGACATCTGGAATAGCCCATAAAAAACATATCCATAAGATATCCATGGTCGTCGTTTAGAGCTGGCTGCAATGGTGAGGGTACTGATTTGCTGTATTGAAATAACTATACAAGTAGCCCATAAAAAACTCAACACCTAATTTTTTTTCTTTTCTAATTTCAAAGAATGAGAATGTGAACCAATTTTCTAGCCTAAAAAATGGAATTAAAAATACTAAAAACTGGGACGTTATGTTGAATATGTAGAGTATTTGAATTGTCGTTTCACGAATTTCGTTACTACTTTGGGACTTACAACACAGCAGACACAGGGTTCGCACAAGAACACATTCAAAAAATAAAGTACTTTAAAATGCTTTTTCAAAACCATCATATTTTTCCAAGAACCTGTATTAATCAACAGACTAACTGAAATGAAAGTGAAATGTTCTTTTTTTATTGGTGCGCATAATGGGGAAAAAGCATCGGAAAAAAGCGTCAAATAAGCCTGAAGAACAAAGTTTTTTTTCTACATTGGCTTGAATTTCACCAGCTGTTTTGTTCCTTTAGCTTTTTTACATAGGTTTTTTTTATCCAATTGATGAAAACCTGCGGACTGAGGAATAAAATTTAAAAGATAAGCTCAACAGCATTTTACAACATCTTGTCTGAACCCTGCAGCCACAAGTTACTTATTTAATTTTTAGTGGCACAATATGGATGGATTACATGTTCAAAACAGTCTACTTTACAGTGAAATGTTTCAACTGACCATACATTTTAGCTACGCACAGAGCAAAGGAATGCAAGGGGGTGGAGTCATGTTCACAATGTAATATTTTGGCTATCTCATTGGACGTCCTCGAACTGTATTCTATGGCTTGCCCGAAAGCAGAACTTTTTGGATATGTCTATGACTCAAATGGTCGGGAGAAAAATGTCTGCAGCTTATTTGTTTTTATCATATGGTTACTCATATGTTTATTGGTTTTTACTAAATAAGTTTTATGTACTTTACCCTATTGATGTGGCTACTTCACCAATGGAAAGGTCTCATCGAGATGGTGAAAATATATTGGAATGTCAAAATCGGTCAAAAATTACAAAACGGTAGAAATACGCCCAAAATTTGTCCACGGCAGCCTGTTTGTGGATTTAAGTTTGCTAACCAATAAAACTTAGCAGATGGTTGCGGGAATTTTGACTCAAAACATCAAAATTCATCTAAACAAATAGGATATTAAACACTGTTGAGGAATTAACGTGCAACTGAACTAAAGGTTCAGTTCCAATTAAAGGTTCAAATTTAAGGTTCCAATTAAAGGTTGAAGACCATCGATATACAAATATAACTGATAGGCTATGCCAACCAGGATTCACATATATGTGTTTTACATAGTGCAAAGCAGAAATATTCTAGGAGGTCAGTGACTGGTTAAATTTCTCAAATGTCTTCTACGAGTTAAAAAGCTGTCTGATTCAAATTTAAAGCCAAGAAGAAACAAGTATTTACAAAAAAAAAAAACCACTTTATTACAAAATGGCACAATGAAAAACTTACATTACTTGTATGAAAAATAAAATAAAATTATCTTAAACTTTACAAAAGCCGTAATAAATGAAAGAGCAATAATTTCTTCAACATCAGCCTTTTCATTCCAAAGGGCTTCTGCATCAGTGTCTGCATGCTATGGTTGTGTTTTTCACCTAAGAAACAAAATGGCAAATTTTAAATTTACTGCAATGTTACAACATTTTTTTTTGTTTTAAAACCTATACAGATAGGTAACCATCAACAACAAACATTCAGTGTTATCTAAATTGAATCAGGGATGAGATTATCTCTAGGCCAAAAAAGAGGAACATTTTTCTACAGTTAATTTTTGGACCGGTAGGGGGGGGCAACAAAAAAAGAAATCGGGGTTCATTAAATATAAACCATATAAACTGATAAACTAGGACTACATGGTGTAAGGATGTGCGTCTTTGAGGCTGCTCACCATGCTAGCCGAGAACCACTCTGTTTTGGAGCAGCTGGTAGTAGGGAAACAGAGCATTCACCTTCTGGGGCTCTGTGAACGGTAATAAATCGATGTTTTGTCTGTCGATCGGCTTTGGTAAGAATCATTTGTGACATTAGCAGCTAGAGTGAAGAAACAACGTCACATTTTAAAATAATGTAATGGAATTCTCTGGTCCTGGGAGGAGGAATTTCGGCATTTACTCACAACTATTCCGCAGCGACAAACTTTAGGTAAAAAGCCGTAATCATAGTGCGATGTGAATCAACATTGCTGAAATCACAAATGATTCACTCCAAAACCGATAGACAGGCCAAACATCGGTTTATTACCATCCTCAGAGCACCCGGCAGTGTGTGCTCGGTTTCACTACATCCTACCAAGTGCTCCAAGGCAGAAAGTGGCGCTCGACAACGATAAGCAGTCAATTTAATAATAACACAAGCAGACTACAGACAGACTGACAAAATGTTAGCTGAAAAAGTTGGGCGGGGATCGCTTGCAGAAAAGGGGGTGGGGGGGAATGAAGGAAACTTTCTTTTTTTTTAATAACGGAATTATTTTTTTGAACTGACTGAACGCGAAATCTCTTGAAAATGCGGATAAATCACATGCCTGTGTAATGGAGGTTACTTTTCCCCGCTAACCTGGTTGCGGTTGCCTTTTCTAGCCTGGATTGTTGTGGCGGGGGGCTTCCTCAAGTTGTTTAGGGCTCTGCAGCACGGTTTTGACACTGGGTTGTATTTGCATAGCACTGGAACCCATGTTTCGAGAGGATGCGCTGATACTCCCCTTGCCTTTGATGGTGTTGGATCACGTTGGTAGGCAAGGTTTCCTCGATGATGTGATTAAAGGCAGAGGCTTGGTATCCCAAGAAGCATCGCTCTAACGCCTTGAATGTTTGCTTCTACTTTCCCCTCTGCAAACAGAGTTCTCACAACGCGAAGCATTTCTTGCTTGGCAATCGAGTGGAGAAGAGGGGGCATCCCACTGATTTTCTCCACTTGATTGCCAAGCAAAAAATGCTGCGGGTCTTGAGAACCTCAGCCACATACGAATGGAAGGACCACACATTCAATCAGGAAAAACAAGTTTTCTCACCTTGGGTACCCAGGCTCGTCCTTAATCGAGCCATCAATTAAACCTTTGCTCTCCTGAACCCAAGGCCAACCAAGGCAAGGGGAGTACCCCAAAGAGAATGCTTACTAGAACAGGCCTAACATATGTCCACAATAACTGAGCTCCTCTAGTCCATCCTCTTGGAAACACAGGTTCGAGTGTTATGTAAAAAAGACACCCAGCAACAAAACAATGCTCTGGTGTCCAAAATAACTTGAGGAAGGCCTTGACATTCCAGGTGACGAGGAAGCTCACCAAGCTGGAAACAGGAACCGCAACCAGTCCAGTGCCGAAAAAGAACCTGATTACACAGTTACCAAAATCGCAACAAGACCCACTAGCCACCTCATCCGCTCCTCCATACGAGGCCGAACCCCCGTGGACACAACCAAGCAAGCCCTAGAGACTGTCTTGCTGGAAACTGCCCAGAAATATCGAGTGCTGTATACAGTATAACCTCATTAATAAGAACTCTGATAACAAGAAATTCGTAACAATTTGCTGTTCGTAACAATTTCTCCCCCCTCCCCACCCCTTAAAATTTCTTTTCATTCCACGCAAAACAGTCGACTCCATCTTGGGAAGTGATAGGAGTATGAGAGTTGTCCGTTTGAAAAAAAAAATAGCCTACAGTTAGCGGTAGGCTTCCTTATTTTAAAGTTGCAGTTCAATTTCTCTCGTCCGTTTAATAAGAACTATGCATGGTTAATAAGTACAATTTTAGCAGTGGCCTTACACTGTATTGTGTTCCCTATGGCCAATGCCCAGCTGTTTAGGCCATGCAAATAAAAGTGTTTGGTTTACGGGCGAGGTTGCAAATTGAAGCACCAGGCAACCAGGCATTTTATTTTATTTAACTGCCCATATTTCTTTGACAAGTACCTAGCTCAAAGCTAAAAGAGTGTGCATTCAGCCTAAAAAAGTATAATATTTTGCTAATATGTTCTTTACGTCGTCTGGTATTAAAAATATTTTAGTTTTTGCCAAATAACTTCTTAGTGGTTTGAGCTACAGGTTTGAAATTTGCACCATTGAAAAGCTCGTCTGGAGCAGGTCAAAATGGTATACTGGAATGTCAAAAATGGTCAAAATTTGGCGAAAATGTGGATTTTAGCAGGTGTACCAAGAATGAGATAGGAAATTTTGACATGCGATAATGTAAGGAACCCGCACGCGCCTGTAAACCAAATAATTAACTTTGCATGGCCTTACGTAGGGGAGACATGACGTAACATCAACACTCACTCTTGATTACCTCTCTGCGACTAAGGCTCAGGACATCATTTCTTCGTAGCAATCGTTTATGCACAATTTCAAATAAATAAAAGATATCAGCACAATATCTTCAGCAAATTTTCGACTGTCAATTCTCTGGAGATGTTGGAGCTCAGACGACAGTCTTCTTCAGGCAAAAAACAGAAATTTCACCCCACTACGTCATGTTCGATCATCTGCTTTTCGAATCGGTAGTCGTACGTAGCCTCCACCACTTGCGAGGCCGGTTTTCCAACCCTCGCTCAGCTCATCATTAAACTCGCTACGGAGCAGAAACTGTATTCCAGGATTGGATGGTTCCTGGATATTCATAATTTCAACCTTCTCTCGGATGTGGTGTTGAATAGCCAGGGACTCCAGGCTTCTCAGATGCACATCTTTGTTTGAGTTTGTCTCAAGGAGGGTTTCAGTGTCTTCCCAGTTGATGTTGTGGTGCAATTCCATGTGGTGCACTGCAATGCCATTTGTTGTCATTCTACTTCTGGTGTCCGCCATATGCTGCCTGACACGGTAGCGAATTCCTTTGCAGGTCTCACCAACATAAACAGCACAACAGTCACCACATGGTACCCTGTATACTGCTTCTCTGGTGTTTACAATCTTTTTCAAAATGATCTTTGCTCACGCTTTGCTTCGCGCTTTCATGAGCGTGAAGAAAGATCGTTGAAAAAGATTGTATACACCAGAGAAGCAGTATACAGGGTACCATGAGGTGACTGTAGTGCTGTTTATGTTGGTGAGACGTGCGAAGGAATTCGCTACCATGTCAAGCAGCACATGGTGGACACCAGAAGTATAATGACAACAAACGGCATTGCAGTGCACCACATGGAACTGCACCATAACATCAACTGGGAAGACACTGAAACCCTCCTTGAGTCAAACTCAAACAAAGATGAGCATCTGAGGAGCCTGGAGTCCCTGGCTATTCAACACCACATCCGAGAGAAGGTTGAACTGATGAATATCCAGGAACCATTCAATCCTGGAATACAGTTTCTGCTCCGTATCGAGTTTAATGGTGAGCTGCGCGAGGGTTGGAAAACCGGCCTCACAAGTGGTGGAGGCTATGCTCGCCCGCCGATTCGAAAAGCAGATGATCGCAGACGATCGAAAAGCAGACGATCGTTACGGGGTGAAATTTCTTGTTTTCTGTCTGAAGAAGCCTGTCATCTGAGCCCCAACATCTCCAGAGAATTGACAGTCGAAAATTTGTTGAAGATATTGTACTGGTATCTTTTATTTGTTTGAAATTGTGCGTAAACGATTGCTACGAAGAGGATTCCCATATTTCAAAGTTAGCGCTACAACATTTTTAGACATCACTTCTCTATCAAACATGACATAGCCTGGGAAAAACTCAACCATATTTGTGTCCAAACTGTTAGGGCAAAAAAATGTCCTGCTAAACAACTGGGAACTTCAGGAATTTTTGAAGTGCTCAGCTTGGTGTCAGTTTTTCAGAAATAAAGCTGCTCGGTAACGTGTGTTGGTAACAAAAAATTGCAAAATTTCTTACTTTAACTCATCTTGCCTTTGAATGGCAAAGGTGGTTTTTTAAGGGCCGTTTCGATTTTCTTGCTACTGGTATCCTTGGTTGGGACCATATTTTTTGCTGTAGCTGGAATAAAAATTTTCAGGAGTTAAATTTATTCATGCATATTTGGCACCAATACATTCATAAATACAAATGAATCTTACACTTCAGGTGAAAGAAGTTCTGAATTAATATTTGTCAGTATGGGTACACCGCAAAAAAAAATTAAAATACTGACTACACGACAGACTACTCAAAATATTTTCAAATAGCCTACCAAACATTACAAGCTAGTAAAGTTGCTGATAAAAGTCTATTTGATTGCCGACCATTGCCCGTGACTTGCATTGAAACTAACTTTCTGGATGAAATGAAAGCGACCAATAATTTATTTTTATACGCCATCTAGTGATTGGCGACCAACACTGACCACAACTATCTTATTCCCTTTTCTGCTAATTTTCTGCTAATTTTCGACAGTTCGTGTGGAGATGAATGTATTACGTCTCCCAACTGTCTTCTTCAGGCGCTATTTTAAGGTTTATCGGTTTTGGCTTAAATCAGACTGGTTGTTGTCATTCGAAGCGGACGATGGCGTGTGGCCTTCGTCTTTTAAAGCCAAGCCAGTGAGATTCATGCTTGTGGGCAGATTTTCAGAGTTATTTAACAATGTTCTCACAACATGCCCCATAGCAGAAAGTTCCTGCTACAACTCTGCGACACGATTTTCAATAAGTGAGAGAATCCTTTTGGGGGGGGGGGGGGAGAGAAGGAGGTAGGTAATCAACATAAGCATGCAAGCATTTAACCAACATCTTGAATACCACAATTTATTTTAGAAGCACACACATGAATCATGACTTGTACTCACGGTACAGAACTTAAATCTTAAATTTTCTAGGAAAGTCGTTTCCCTTCTAGAAGTTGGTAAAAACTATTTGAAAAACTTCACTAACGTTGAGCTTCAATCGGAATTCGCTCCAGTCCAGAGTAAAACACTGCTCTATGTTTTGTCCATAGGTGTCTGAATGATGTGCAAGTTCTAGCACTCATTGAGTTTGGTCATCAGATCCGGACGCATGAATCCCTCTGCTAAGTCGAATGATGGGCCAGTGAGGTTCATAAGTGGTACTCGGCGACGAGAGAATCTTTTTATTGCAAGTGAGTTAAGTGCACGGAGGTGAGCGCCTCCATGCACTTGAGTCCCTTGCAATGAAAAGATTCTCTCATCACTGGTATCACTAACGAATCTCACTGGCCCTTGATTCACCTTAGCAGAGGGTTTCGTGCACCCGGATCTAATGGCCAAACTCGACGAATGCTGGAATTTGCACAACGATCAGACAACTCCAGACTAAACATAAAGATCAGAACAAAATTTATATGAACTGGAGCGAAATTAGAATTCTGATTGAAGCTCGACATTAGTGACGTTTTTCAAATAGTTTTTCCGACTTCTGAAGAAGAGGAACGTACTCTCCTCGAAAATTTACGACTAAGTCTGTACTGTGAATACAAGTGGTGATTCGTGTGTGTGCGCTTTTAAAATAATGTCCTTCTACAATAACTGTTATCGCCGGTTACCGGTTTATCAAGTTTCAGCAATTTAATAATGTGAAAGCAATTACATGGTTGCAACTTCCATCTCCATTCCAGCCCCCAAACAATCCAGTTTACAAGACACAGGCTAGCATAAACTGTTTTTCCCATACCACCTACACAAGCAAAATTTCTCCTGTATAGTGCCACACCGAGGAGTTTTTATCTTTTTAGGGGAGGATGAGGGGAGGGGGGGGGGGGGGAAATTGGTATGCGCAACTGAAAATTCAGCTAAGGGAATCGTGATCATTAAGTACATGGGAGGTCTGTAAAACAACTTATTTTCAGCAATTTTTGTGCCTACGAAAGGACTAGGTCTATAAAACCATTTGTGATAATTTTTCCAACTGCAATAAATACATCAAGGCTAGGCTGCTTTTGCCATATTTGACTCTTAATTAAGGGTGTTGTGGACCTCTTCCCCCCCCCCCACTCCCCCTCCTTCCTTCCCTCCCAAGGATGTGCCACTGGGTCAAACAAACTGTTCAGGTATTACCTTCCAGTCCTTCCATTATGATTGCAAAATGATAAAAAAAAAAAAATAGGACTGAAAGTAATGCAAACCGTTAATTATTAAATGCAAGTATTTCATTTTAAAGAAGATTTCAGTGCACCTAAAGGAAACGTACGACAAAACCTGAACATTGAGTACAATTTTTAAGAAGCATTAGTCAAGTACAGGAAATATAGGCTATCGGTGCGATTGTTTCAGCGATTATTTTTTGCTAATTTTTTAGGTCTACACTTGAGTTCCCGAAAAATTAACCAATCTGTTTTAACTGTTAATTTCTGGGGTATGCAATACGCAAGTCGGGGGACCGACCAGTAATACCAAGTGTGTGAGGAGGGATGGTGGGAAGAAAATTTTATTTCTTTTAATATCTTGATAATTTACCAATCACAGTTGTGATTTGATCCGTTTACCACGCAACTATACGATGTTTAAGCTGACTTGAATCTGTTAGGATTTGGAATTTAAAGGCTTCATCACTACCTGGGTACCAGGGTATAAAATCGTAATGTTAGGCAAAAATATTTAGTTTACAGGGACGGTTGCAATGCTAATTTATTTTTGTTTAACTGGCTACATTTCTTGGAGTGTGGTGCTCGAAGATTGAAGAGTGCATTGCAGTCAGCCTTAAAAAATTAAAACATTAAACACTTTTTGGCAAATATTTACTTTTTTTCAAAATAGTTCCCTACTGAATTGAGCTACTAGCTTTAAATTGGTTCCATTGAAAAGCTCGTTTCAAGCTGGTTAAAATGGTGTATTGGAATGCTAAAATCGGTCAAAAATTGGCGAAAATATGAATTTTTGCGATTGGACAACATTCAGATAAAAACTTTTGACCGCGATCTTTGAAAAAACGTACGACCGCGGCGGCCGCGAATTCGATCTCGCATACGCTTGTAAACTAAATGTTTAACTTTGCGACACAAGGAGTGTAATTAAGTAATAAGAAAAGAACAATTTGTAGCTAGTATTAAGTTGTACGTTGAAATATAGGACGGCAGGAGAACATTTGTGGCCGGCCATACTTTATTTACCATGTAGCCGTCAGGTTAGGCCTAAACTCCTCACGTGTGAATAAACAAACACTGACCATTACGTTGCATACACAAAAATAAACAAGGCATACAGCTAGCTATTCATACACAACTTCAATCACAATGTTACTTACAAGAGTCCAGTTAGCACGTGCAACTTCCTAGCCTTGATAGTATTGTTGATTCCAGGACGTAAAGGTAGATCGCTGTATCTGCCGGTAAGAGCGATGGTAGCCCGTGGCGGGATGACTCAAAACCCGGAACTGGACCGGAAGTGGTGTGGAAAACGTGACACTCGGCTAAACGAACTGAGTAAAAACTAAGGTGTGGTGTAGATAGTATTCAGGTTATTTGTTAAGCTGAGAGCCTGGACTAAAAACAAATTAAATGAGAAACCTAGTAAAACTTAATACTCTCTCTTCATTTGTGTAGTTTACAAGTAAAAAAAATACTTTTTTTTCTAAAATTCACACTGTTTTGTTATAAACTTAGGAATCGTAATTTCTTGTAGGAATAAGTTAAAATGCTCCTGTTCTCAGTATTTTTGTGTACCTGTGTGTGTAGTGGCCCGGGGGTGGGGGGGGGGGGGGGAGCGAGGCACTTTCTGCATTTTTCTAAGCACTTGGGGATTAAAAAATGAAGGAATTTACACAGATTGATTTCTGATGGTAAATCTAATGTTATCGATGTCAATAGCCACCATGGATATCCTAAAGATATCGTCTGTGGATCCAGCTGGACCACGACGTCATGGATGACATATGGATATCTCTTGGATATCCTTGTGAGACCACAACGTCATGGATATGGTATGGATATCTCTCGGATATCCCTCGGAGATCACGACGTCCTGGACATGGTATGGATCTCTATGGATATCCATGGGATGTCTTGTGCTGTATGGGAATGTGCGCAAATTTTCGACCATTAACGCAAAAGCGAAAATGTCTAATAAGTCATCCCCTGCAAAAGGTAATATAGCTTTCTTGGCTGAACGTAATTCTTCCCAAAGTCTAGTCTTATTTTTCGAATCCTTATTTTGATTTGATTCAGTTATGGTTTTCAATAATTCTAAATGATTATCATTTACTGCTTTAAGGTTAGCATTGGATGTCTGTAAGCATACTGCTAAAGTATGATCTAAAATTCTTTGCAGGTGAGTTTCCTCAATCATATTGACCTGTTGTCTGCTACTATGATTTGGGGTTGAATTTAGCAGTGTTTGATTTCCGTGTGGAATTTGAGAATTTATTACTACATTTGGAGTAATGGGAACATGGTAATTATTCGGTATTTGCGAATTTATTGGCACTTGAATGTTAAGCGGTGTTTGAGCGCTCGTTTGCATTTGCCAAGTAGGCATAGTTGATGTCAAGTTTAGTGGTACATGATTATGCTGTGGCGTTACTAAATTTAACGGTACGGTTTGGGTTAGCGGCATAGCTTGATTTAGTGCAAGTTTTGGCTTAATGACACATTGATTTGTATGCACCTGAGTATTTGGTGGTGCTTGATTATTTAGTGCTACTTGAGTACTAAGTGGAACTTGGGAACTTAAAGGTACACGAGTCATACGTGATGCACGGTTATCATGTAGAGACCTAGATCGGATTCGATATCTAGTGTTACCCCTATTTTGAGTAGAGCGATTAGCTGAACGAGACTGAACTCGTTTGGGAGGAGGCAAATTTAATGCGTCATCGATTTCGTTGATAGTATCAGAATGCTCTGATTCTGTATCCGAATCGTTTTGAGTGGTATTAGTATTGTCTAAATTAGTTGTGCCAACTGAAGCATCCTTAAATTCCACAAAATCTTGGCGATATACGGGTTTTCTAATTTGTCTGCCTCTCGAAGAGACTTGAAATGTGCCCCTAGCACGATTACTTCTAGTTCTAGGCATTATTTAACTAGATTTTAAGCGAATATTCAAAGCTTAAAGTAGATTTAAACTTAATTGTAACACAAGTTTTAAGTTTTAGGTATATTGAAAATTCTGTACAAGTTTGCCCTTTAAATAATTGACTTTTCCCTTTAAAACAGAAAATATTGAAATTTTTCCAAATTTTAGAACCTGAAGTCGGCAATAATTTGACGGCGGTTATTTTAAGCATAACCACGACCAATTTCACAGAAAATTAGCACTGTAGTGACTAATAAGCCAAATGCACTGAACTCAATTTAGGCCTGTAAGCTTACCCAATTTATAGGTTAGTCAATTTTGGACAGGTTTAAAGCCTTTAATAACCTTTAAATGCACACAAGATAATACACTTGAATATATTTCACAGCATTGAACATGTCAACCAACAATTTCATAAAACAATCGCAAAATGTCAGCAAAAACCAACAGTGTTATTTTGAACCAAGCTTAACAAGCGCTACTTTTCATAAATAGGCTACTAAATTTTCCCGTACTTTTAAGTGTTGGAGTACTGTTTATAAACAGACCAGCTATCACTGTTGACTGTCGGAAATTCTGAAGCGAATTATTTAAATGCTAAAATTTCAGCTTTTTTAAAGACCGCAAAAATGCGAAAATGGCATTATTGTCTATAAAATACAACTGAATGCTCTTAAATTATTATTATTATTTTTTCGAATGTCTTTTCCGGGGATATAAGGGAGATTGAATCACACTTATGATACCATTGTAATGTTCTATTCCAGTGACCAAATGACCAGTACAAACATTATTATCAGGATAGCATAAGGGCAATCAATTGTATAAAACACTAATTATGCAATAAATAGGTAGGCTAAATAATAAGCAATCATTCCTCTAATACTCGACCTTTAATCGACACTCCGGCGTATACAATATTGACCCCACAATATGGCCAATTAGTGACAGATTATGATTTGATAGTATCGATGACAATTATTCGGCATAGAGTCGAACGAATGGCATTACGGATTAAGTCGAGCGGAAAATCTAATCATTATTAAATTTGCTAAATTAAATAAGGAATCTCGGCTTAATTTAGTAGCGTACTTATTGTTAATCGTTAATCTCAACAATCATATCTATTGCTATTGAATCGGAATACTTACCTCTATAATAGAAGCTTGAGTGGAGCTATCGGCGCACGGCCCTAGCTCGGCGGCGAAGCCCTGTCCAAGAGGCGGCACGGCATCTAGCCTGGCGAGCTTTCGTATCGGCACCTCCAGAATTTGACTGGCGTGAACTAGTTAAACAACTGTTGAGCGGCTGATGATCGACTGATATCATGCATTCTGAGATTCGGTTTAAATACTGTAGCGTTATCGGTTATGATCAATCCATTGTAGTATAGATTTATTATCGAAATGCTAAATATAGTAACATTCTGACAGCTTGGGCCCCTATCGCCAAATGGGACCTCTACGCATGTAAGTCATTCCATTGTTGCTTTCAGGTTCATTGATTGTTCCCCGAATTCGGTGCTTTGAAGTTAGCTGCCGCTATAATTAACTGTCCCGTGTTGGAGTGATTTATTGTTATTCTTCATAGTGATCGATCACGAGCGACGATCTTATCGTAATTAAATCTACTTCTGGAAAGTCATTTAGGTTCTACGAAACTGTCGTAAATATTGTCAACTGGGAATGCCATCCTTTAAACTCTAACAATAGGTGTAATTACATTTGTTCAAGTTCAAATGATCTTGCCGCCTCTCGGTCGTCTTTGAAGAGGACTCACAATTATATTTACTAACTGGAGTCAACTTGATCTATCCGAATAAATATCCGGCTCATGCATTTCTTTTTTTCTATAACAAATAGCAAACATAATCAAAGAACATTAGACTCCCTAACAGTACCAACTGCTCCAGGATAACAACAATGGTAAAAGGTCATCGATCAGAGATGAGAAAGACAATGGTAAAGGGTCCAAAGACACTAAAGACAGTGGTCAATGTAGCAAAATCTAGTCAAAATCGTACATTATTTTCCTGCAAACATGCGTGTCTAATCTATTCTTGAAACAGACCAGAGAGGACGCGTTCACAACGTCCTGTGGTAAACCATTCCAGAACGTGATACATCTAACTGCAAACGAGTTTCTCACAGCATCGTAATGGGTGTTAGCAATTACCAATTTAAGGGAATTACCCCTAGTTTCATAATTACAATTGTTGAGTAGAAAAAAAGAGTTAACAAGTTTAGGGAGTAATCCGTGTAACACTTTATACATATAAATCAATCTTCCACGCTGTCTCCTCCATTTCAAGGATGGGAGTTGGAGCTGTCGTAAACATTGGCCGTATGGTACATTAAACAACCCAAAAATCCTCTTCGTATAACGACGCTTGACGTTTTCAAGGATTTGCGAATCCTTTTTTGAACAAGGGGTTCCAAGTGTTTTAGGCCTAACTGTTAAGTAGTTTTTTTTTTCTTGGGAGGGGGGGGGGTGGAAGGGGAGCAGTAAAGTAGTCTACTAAAAAAACCAAATTCACAAATAAAATGAAGGTTTTGATTTTTATTCCGTTTCTTTTAGGTAAACTTGTTACACTTAAATTTAAAAAAGCTTCTTGTTGTTCACAATCATACAGTTGCCCAAACTTAAAAACGGTAAAGGGTGTTTAAAAAGTTCAATCTTAGCTGTAAAATATAACACCAGTATTAACGAGTTATTTAGCTAATGTTTTTTTGTTTTTTTAACATTGCGGAAATTTGGCCGGAAAGTACTCAGAAATAAGACAATTTTTGCATCAGATCGGTTGGTCCTTGCACAAAAATGTTCTCCATCCCAACAAGTGAAATCTGCAGCAAATGTTTGGCACTTCAATCACTTTATTCCACTTTCTAAACGAAACGCACAATGAAACGTTTCTTCTTGAAGTAAAAAATCACAAGTGTAGGCGCAGCAGTTGCCCAACCCAAGTACGTTAGGCCTAATGTCTGACGCCATCACGGCCTGCACACGCACGTTGACGACTTGACGTGTAGCTTTTCGTTCAGCACAACATTTGAAAGGACACTTTTCTAGTCATCAGCACTCTTACTTTCTAGTGTAAAGATTTCTTCGATAATTAACGATCAGTTCAGTGAATGAGCCTAATGACAGCTTACCCAAGCTAGGAGTAGGATCGTTTTTACTCGGAAAATGCTGTTCGTCCGCCATTGCAGGCTCGACGAACCAAGGACGAACGACGATAGCTTACTTGTTGTCACGCTCTGGTCTTGCACTAAACGATAGCAAAGCTACCAAAATTCCAGGATTGTTCTTGCACTTTTCATAAAATCACTGTGAAATAGATGTTTACTTCCGTGCAGCACAGTTTTCGAATCGGTGCGTTAATTTTTGCAACCGTGTACAACTTTAGCCACTCTTCCCTTCCCGATTTGAATTGCGTGCTGTTTACTGTTTAGCGATAATCACGTGATCAGCTACAGCGAATTGCTGATTCATGTTTCGCTGTCGCTTCGTGTGGCTCAAGGGCCTCAGGGGCTTTTTATCCAATATGGCTTTAGGCTCGTAGCTTATGCTTAAAATAATATTTCGCATAAGCTGGTAAAACTGGAATTTCTACAGTAAGACTCTGAAAATGGTTGATTTATTTATGTAGGGCTTCGAAGACCTTAAAGTTTAATTATTGTATGTAAGTGGAAGTGGTAATGAAACCTTTTTTGGCAATTTTGCAATGGCTCTCGCATTGGAGAGTTTTTACAAAAAGTCGTTGTAAAATATTTTTTCGGGGAGGAGGGGGAATTTTACGCATTAGGTAATGTAATGTAGGACTGCAACAAAAAGGTTTTGAAGAAAATAACGTAAATTTAGCTTTCCAATGATTTTTATGGTCCATCGACCAGCTGGTTTATTTTTTTTTGGAGGGGGATGCGCTCTTTCTCCCCCACCCCCTCCTTTCCTTTATTTATGCCATTCTTATAATTTATTAACTACAAAGTACCTTAAAATACCGCAGGGTCTTAAAACTGGTACTTTTAAAACCATGATAATGCCGATTTATTTATGTATGCTTGGATCATGCACAAAGGGGAGCAGGGGGCACCCCCTCCCCTGTCAGACTGCCCTCATGGCAAAGTGCCCTTTTCTTTAAAAAATGTCCAAAATTTACTAGAGCAGTGGTGTAAAAGTGCCCAGAAAAAGTTGCAAAAACGGCTAGAAAGGGGTGCAAAAATGAGCAGAAAAGGGTAATAACGAAAAAAAAATTCCCCAGAAAAAAGTAATCTGTCGGGAACCTGTGCTCGTGTCTCTATGTAGGGCTTTTAAAACCTTAAAGCTTTTATAATTATTATTTTTTATTATCTTTCAAGTTATAACTATTCAGTGTTTTTTTGGCAATTTTGCAGTGTCTCTTACATTGAGAAGTGTTTAAACTTTACAAATAGTTAAATAAATACGGATGCAAACCTATATTTACGTTGCCTTTTGTACTTAATGTCAGACTGCCTGAGCAGGGAATTGAACCCACAACCAAAGGCCAAAGTCCTACCGCTGAGCCATTCTGACACGGGCAAAAAGTCATGTCAGTACAGCACAGCAGTATAACTTCGGCCTTTGGTTACAAAGGTTGTGGGTTCAATTCTCCACTCAGGCAGTCTGACATACAAGTCCAAAAGGCAACATAAATAGGTTTGCATCCGTATTTATTTGACCCTCCTCGAGTCATTTGGCTTTCCGTCCTGGTTAATTACAAGTAGTGGCGTAAAGAAATATTTTTTTACGGGAGGGGGGGGGGGGACATACGACCACTTTATTTTTGTACAATTTTTTTTTTGCATTACGTAATGTAATGTATGACTTCAACAACAAAAAGTTTTGAAGACAATGACGAGTAAATAGTGTTTTCCAAGATTTTTATGCCCCCTCGTCCCACTCGTGGTTTTTTTTTTTGGGGGGGGAGGGGGGTATAATAATCTGTCTTCTAGTTGTTTGTCGAAGGTTTAAGTACTAAATTATTACTTGAAGAAGCTTGAATTTCTGAATTACATCATACTGTTGTAAGCCAATTTTTTGTCAATCTCGCTGTCGCAGTAAAATCTGTTCTTGCACAAATGTTAACAACTACCGTGTTTTTAGGAAAATATATTTTTGTTCCATTCTGTCACTACTAAAGTTGGTTTTGTAACCCAATGATGCATATTTTGACCGTGATTTGTCCATTTAAACGGCCATGGTAACATGTGTGACTTGCAAGATCTTGGCCAAGATGCTGACCTGGGACTATCCACAAACATTTCGTAAAACTGACGTAGAAATGCCGTCTGGTTCAGTGATGGGTATTTCAAATCGAGTGGTAGATAACTGGAAAGTTAGAATTCCTACAGTAAATGGTGTGAATGAACCAACTATTTGCTAGTCACGATCGCGGATAATCCACCTGTAAACGACCGGCCAGTGAGGGGAGACAGCAGCCGAAATTTGAACAAAAGTGTCAAAACGGGTTGTCTTTGGTACACCCAGCGCCATCTAGGATCAGCAGTAGAAACTAGAAACGCCGATGGTAGCCTAGTGGATTTTGAGGATGACGGAGCGGCGAGTGAGAAAAACAGCGACGGCACCTCTATAAATTTTGTCAAGGATAAATCACATACTAAATATGTAAGGCCCTATTTAGTATTCAACATTGATGGTATGCCTAAAGTGAGTTTGGTCGATACAGGTTCTTCATTTAGCCTACTCGACAATACATCAGCGCAAGCCTTGTTTAAAAACAGTGTTAGTCAAGGCCATTTGGTAAATTTAACCACACCTATAAATTTGGTGGGTGTGGGAAATCGGCGTATAGCTGCAACACGAAAAATCGCAACAACTGTTTCAAAATGTGGTTTTGAAGAGGACCACGAGTTTGTCATAGTACCAGATGGTAGTTTGGTGACATACCAGTACTATTGGGCTATGATTTTTTGTCAAGTCAGGCTGATTTGGTGAAAATAAATTGTTCAAGTAATGTTTTGGACATCGGCAATCTCAGATATCAAATGTCTCCATCAGCAGGGGCTGCATGGCAGGCTTACAATATTAACACGGAAATAATTAATAGGGATGCGTATAAACTCATTAATCCACAAATTGCAGTTATTACTGTGTCTTCAGATGAATTTAGTGACGAAAATCTTGAATCTAGTTGGAATAGTGCACCAAAACATGAGTATGTTGATGTTGAAATCACGCTGTTTAGAGACGAAATAATACCGAATAATACTGAGTGTAGAATAACCGGCCTTTTAAATACACTCCAGAAATTCAGACAGGCGTGTTCATGCCCAAAAATGATAATACTGGAGTTTGTTTTGCGCATTGTTTAGTAAACACTAACCCTACTGGCACTGTGCCGATTTTGTGTGAACATAGGTGGCCTTGACGATAAACCATCTGCGGGCACAATTTTAGGCTTTTGTTGCACTGCATTGGTGGACCACGACAATCACATGGCTTCCGTAGAGCGATGTCAACACATCAAACTCAAGGCCCATCGAGATAACTGTTATGTTTATTGTAGTGGACAGAAGTAGATAATAAAACATAGACACATTAGGCAGACATGTTGTATTTGTTGTTGATCTCTCTCACCTCTCTACGGGGTTCTGCTTTGTAAAACTAAAAAGGGTTGACGAGTATATAGTACATATGATGGCTCCCCCTACGTAAAGGGAGATAATGCATACATAACACGTCCCCATTTAAGCTCTTTCTTAAGGGAGACTTGAAGAAACAATGATGGTTTAAGTACTACTAAGTATAAAATTACAAGACATGAAATTAAACGAAAATTGTTCATGGGTAGGTGACAAAGTCTGTCAGAGTGTTGGGGCGCTTCTTTACACGCTTGCTACAAGGTGCCCTCACGGTGGGAAGAAACTGTCTTTCTTTCTTTGAAGTGTGGCTAACTTTTTCAGCATTCTGAGTGGCGCCATTCTTCTGTGTTGTGCCAGAGGTACTCGGTTTGAACCTGGGTTTTAGGTGAAATCTGTTTCTGACAAGATTAGCACCATTCGAGCCCTTTACCAGCTAAGACCTCGGAGCTGGCCCTACTTTTTCGATGGTTCCTGTTGACCACTGTTTGGTGTTTGGGGTTTCTTTGTACCATACTTCTTGGTTTTGTTTAAGTGGCGCGAGAGGTTTGGTATGAGCATTGGCGTACTGTGCACCTTTTTGGGTTTTTGGTCGGACTGCTTTTTCAGCAGTGTTCTCTCCTCCCTTCTCCAGCACCGTTGTAAGACGTGGAACTTTTGTGCGAATCTGTCTGCGGAGAAACAATTGTGAGGGAGTTTGGCCGTTGTAGACTGGCGTTGCATGGCTTGTCATGAGAACTGACGTGAGACTCTTGTGATCTTCCTTTGCCTTGACGAGTTGATGTTTAAATGTTCCTATTGCACGTTCGACGAGGCCATTTGATTTTGGGTATCGTGGGCTGCTAGGTCGCCATTGTATGCCCCATTCTTCCAGAAATGATGAAAATTCGTGAGAATCAAACGGTGGACTCCGATCCGACACGAGAGCCTGTGGGGCACCATATCTAGCACATAGGGGTTCTAAAACATTAATGGTTGCGGTGGCTGTCTTAGAGGTCGGCCTAAACGCTTCAACAAAACTAGAAAAGTAATCGATTACCAAGATGTATTCGGTGTCACCCACTTTGCAGAAATCGCCACCAATTTGCTGCCACGGGTATGTTGTAGCCTCACGTGGTATGATTGGTTCGGACTGGTTGTTCCTTTGGTATTTCCGGCAAATTTGACACTCCTCTATCATGCGCTGAATCTCAGTTGACATTCCTGGCCAGAATACAGCTTCACGGGCGATCGCTTTGCATGCAACGATGCCCCTGTGTGTTTCATGAATTGCTTGCAAAGTTTCCTTTCGTTGTGTCGACGGAATGACCAAACGCTGTCCTCTTCACAGGAGTCCGTCCAAGACATGTAGCTCATCTTGGAATTCCCAGAAAGCCTTTACCTCTGGTTCGAGTGTATTCTTGGATTCGGGCCATCCGTTTTTGATCACTTCAATCACTTTTTGGAGTGTCCTATCGTTTGCGGTCTCCACCTTTAGCCGCTCGATCTTAACATCGGAGATTTCTGCAACTAAGCAAATTGTGACCTGACCGGCCTTTGTGTCTTCCACCAAAAATGAATTTGTCGTTGACGGGCACCGTGACAGTGTGTCTGCTGGCTCTAGGCTCTTTCCTGGCTGGAACTGTAGGTCGACATCATAGCGTTGTAGGCGCAGCAAGAGGCGTTGGAGGCGGGGCGTGATTTTTTCGTATGGTTTTTTAATTAGCCCCAGTAATGGCTTGTGGTCAGTTTGGACGGTTACACGTTGCCCAAAGGTATAGTAATGAAAATGTTCACATCCAAAAACAACTACTAGCAGTTCTTTTCTCAATTTGCGCATAAGCCGTCTGCGACTGAGTGAGTGTGGCTGAGGCGTAGGCTACTGGTTTACCTTCTTGGAGAGCCACTGCCCCAAGGCCGTATGAACTCGCGTCGACTTGGAGAGTGAGGGGCTTCTGAGAGTCGAAGTAGCTGAGGACCGGTGATGTAATCAGTAAACGCTTGACTCTGTCGTAGTGTTCTTGGTGTACCGGTGGCCATACCCACGGAGAGTATTTTGATATCAATTGTCTTAGGACTCGTGTAGCTTCCGAGAAATGCGGTACAAATTTTGCAAGGTAGGTGACCATCCCAAGGAAACGTTGGAGTTCTTTTTTGTTCGTTGGTGGAGGCATCTGCGAAACAGCATCAATTTTTGAGGGGTCAGTCATGATTCCCTGTTGCGAGATGATGTGTCCCAAATATTTTACCTGACTTACAGCTACCTGTAATTTCTTTTCGTTTAATTTAAAGTTCGCTTCCCTCGCTGTCTGCATTGTGAGGCGCAATTTCCTGTCGTGTCCTTCCACGTTGATGTCTGAAATCAGTAAGTCGTCCTGAAAGGGCTGCACTGTTTCGACTTGTGCGAATGTTTGTTCCATGGCTCTCTGAAACATTTCAGGTGCACAGGATATCCCATAAGCCATCCTTTTGTAGCGGTAAAGTCCAAATGGCGTGGTAAATGTGCAGATGCGCGAGCTTTCCTCGTCAAGCTCCATTTGTAAAAAGGCTTTAGTTCCGTCAACTAAGGTGAACACAGTATGGCCTGCAAGCTTTGATAGAATTGAGTCTCTTGGTGGCATTTGGTGTCTCTCCCTAACAACTACTTCATTCAATTTGCGTGGGTCGAGGCAAATTCGCAGGCTACCATCTGGCTTGGTGATGATAGTCATAGAATTGACCCATTCGGTGGGCTCGTTTACTTTGCAAATAACGTCATTCTTGACCATCCATTGGAGTTCATCTCGAACACGTTTTTCCAATGCTTTTGGCACCATTTTAGTGGGGGATATATGTGGTACTGCATCAGGCCTAATCTTAATGGTATATTTACCAGGAAGTTTGCCTAAACCTTTGAAAACGTCCTCAAACTCCTTCACCAGAGTTTCTTTGGTGTACAGCGTTTGGATTTGCTTTGATTCTTGTATATTGCATGTGCGCTGCACTAGGCCAAGATTTACACATGACTTTAGTCCTAAAATCGGTTGTGTGTCGTTATCAACAATCAAGAAATCAACGTTACGTTTGTTGCCATGAACTGTGCATTGTAACTCACACTTGCCACATACTTTAATTGTTTCGTTTGTGTAAGTGAGTAGCTTTACGTGCGTTTGATGCATTGTCACCCTGATTGCGTGACGTCGAACATAACGTAAGGGTAGAATATTTGCTTCTGCACCCGTATCAAGTCGAAACGGAATTTTAGCTGATTGTATTTCGATGGGCTGCACCCACTGCGTAGTTTTATTGTGCATATTAATATTACGAATTCGTAGTGTGGACACAGCGGCTGCCGCACCAACGTAATCGTTGTCGTCGTCATAGTCGGGTTGCTCATCATTTTCATTGTCTACTGCCAGAACTCGTTGATTTCTTCGTGGTTGCCTGCAGCAACGAGAAAAATTATTCAATATTGCAATTAAAGCACTTTTGTCCAAATGCTGGGCATTGCCTTGGCCCATGTTGGGATTTGCATCGTGGGCATTCTTGTTCGTTTGTGTGCGTTGTGGTTGCATTGCTTCCGCCTGGAGCGAAGCGACCTTGGTAATGGCGTTGTCCAGACGCGCTAGTCGAGCGAGCATGTACCTTGTTGACACCCGCAATTACTTCCGGTTGGCTTGTTTCTTTTCTCATCTATTCTGCCTGACGGGCCGCTGCCTCGTAAGCACGGCATTTATCAATCGCGGTTTCAAGCGTAATATTACGGTCTTCAAGTAGACGTTTTGTTAACTCATCGTCATTCACAGCTTTTATTAGCTGTGCACAAATCAAGTCATTAGTTTTACTTCCATAATCACAGTCTTGTGCCTTTCTTTTTAGTTCCAGGACTAGGTCGTCGATAAGTTGGCTTTTGCGTTGCTTGATCTGCCCAAACTCGTAAGTTGAAAACATCGGATTTCTAAGGGGCTCAAAATGTTCGTCGAATTTTTTCAAGATCACGGTAACTGTTAGGTCATCACCAACTTCCGTGAACGTAAAACTCTTCAAAAGCTGATATCCATGTTCCCCTAAGGTATAGAGAAGCGTTGCACGTTGTTCAGTGATCGAGTCTCTGTTAAGTTTAGCAGCGATTGCATACAATTCGTAGTGTTCACTCCAGAGCCGCCAGCTATCGGCGGGCGCATGGCCTGGCAAGAATGGCTTTGGTGGCTTCACTTTGCTCATGATTCTTGATTGTTTGCTTACGTGAGACGTTTGTTGGCCGTTGTTTCGTTTGCTTCGTTTCGTTGAACTTCTAGGATGATGTTTTCACTTCTGACACCATGTTATGTTTATTGTAGTGGACAGAAGTAGATAATAAAACATAGACACATTAGGCAGACATGTTGTATTTGTTGTTGATCTCTCTCACCTCTCTACGGGGTTCTGCTTTGTAAAACTAAAAAGGGTTGACGAGTATATAGTACATATGGTGGCTCCCCCTACGTAAAGGGAGATAATGCATACTTAACAATAACTACGCAACAAGCTACACAGGGAGCAGAAGTGCTCGCTGGTCCCTCCGCAGAGCCTTCCAAGCCCCCAAACAGCGCTCAAAGGAGGAAGTGGATGCAGATTGGGACAAATTAAAACACAAATTTGTTTTTCAGGATTTAAATCAAGAACAAAGGCTACACAATTCTTCGCTACGCGTAAAACTCATCAGGAATTATTTTCTAAACACGACTTTGACCTTGGATTATATGAATGGTACAAGGTAAATATCGATATAGGGAACTCAGAGCCAGTGTGTAATGATTTATTCTAGCGTGTAATTAGCCCCAGAACGAATCATTATTGTCAGGAAAGCAAGTTGTAAATCAATAGTGTAGCGTGAAAAGATTGTCACTGCCCGGATTGGTCACTGGGTTAGGGATTTTCGCAGTTTGGTAAGGGAGTGAGTGGGTGTTGCTTAATAGGCCTAACGTCGTTTTTTTTTTATTAATATGGATTAATAATTTTTGGGCTTGCAATTCCACTTGCATACATATTTTAGTATCTGTTAAATTTATTTTGTTTTGTAAATCCTTAGGCTAGAGCGATCAGAAATGGCATTACGTAGCTAGCGTGGCTCGTGGGCTTATTTCTGGTTGGTTGCGTCATTACGTGGTTTGTCGCGAATGCAATGGCATGAACGCTTGTGTGGCGTGGGAGATTCAACTAGTTGCTTGGCATGGACGAGTGTCGGTTGCTTTTGGGCTGCGGTGCAGTCACAACGAAGTTCATATGAAATGAAGTTTACCAAACGAAAAGACGAGGTTTGACCGCTTGTTTGAACTATTCAATTAGCGTTTGGGTTTTGTAGAAACCAGATGTCGGAACGCACTTCTTGCTCTTCTTCCTGCTGAAGCCATGTTTGAGCGGCGAGGGCGTTTGACAGATGTCAGAATTTGTGAAGTTGGCTTGGCGTCCGTCTAACTTGAACTGTGTTGAACCAAGGCGTTAGCTGGTCTATCCTGGTGTCTTCAAGTCTCGTTTCCTGGTTATGGTGAAATTCTGGTTGCGTGTTGCGGACGACTTCGTCTCCTTCGGTGGAACTTCGGACCAAGTGTAGCCTATCTTCGGTACCGTGAGTAAACAAAAAACAAGCGAGAATTCGTTTTGTGTTTGGGGGTTTGGCCGACCCTTGAATTGCATTTTGCACCACTTAACTGAAATTTAAACTGCCGTTGTCAGGTGAATTTAACAATGCGAAAACGTTTGTAGCAGTGTTTCGTTATGTCGACTTAAAAATATAACTTAAAGTAAATTGTTAAAGTGGTGACACATCGTGTCGTCCCGATAAGGCCTAATTGGTAACAAATTTTGTGTGGGTAGGACCCAAAAATTTAAAGCTGGTAGTGTTGGCAAGTAAACGTAAGTCCTTGTGGCCTGGGCGTAACGTTAATATGGGAGTTTACACCAAGGGGAAATAATTGAATTATTTCAAGAATAATTATGAAGCATTGGCTAAACCTACTAAAAGGTATTTTCAAGACTAGAGCTCACTCTTGATTAACCTGGTATAAATTGCAGAAAAGTCTGAATTATTTCTTTTTGGGATGCACCTCAGTTGGACTATGCCTAAGGGCAAATGTAAAATAAGTTTAAAGGAAGGCTGTGGAGTTTTCCTATATTCCAAGTTAGTTTAAGTCCTTACGTCCTTAAAAGGGCCTAGTCACTGCTATAAGGGGAATTTGAATTGGAATTTATTATTTATTGCCTAAGGTTGATTGGCTCCATGGTAGATGAATTTACAAATTAACGAAGTTACATGTTGGATATGAGCCCAGTCTTTGATTGTTTGCTTGTTTAAAGTAAATATTTATTTGTCTTGTTGAAATCAGAGAAAGTATGTTTGTTATATACTGTGTGTTCTAATATTACTAGGTGTGCTGGTCACATAGTCAAAATAATAAAACAAGGTTTATTTTCTACATTCTGGGTTTTGTTTTTAAAGATAATGCACACCAAACTCGGTAATGGGCCGAGGATGGTAAAAATAGGGGTGTCAAACGTTTGAACTTCTTTTGGGAAACGTCCTACCTTGGTCATGTATTTGAGAAAAACTCTAGGGGAGTTATTACAGTTTCTTAAGGTTAAACTGATTAAAACAAAAAACCTTAGGCAGAAAAATAACGTTTCACTGGGGGCCCATCCGGGATTGTTTGTTGTAGAAGTTTGGTCTGTTTGGTATAAATTTTAAGTTTAAGACTGACTTACCCCCCGACCCGTTTGTTTTTTTTCCCGCTCTACTCCCATTTCATTGAGCTTCCTGCACCTTTCCCCACCCCCCTTCTGGTTTTTATCTCGATTCTTGCTTGGTGGTATTGCAAGGACATTTAGTAGTTAGTGTAAGACTTAAAGGTAACTGTAAGGTTATCCAGGGCATATGGGATTTAAAGTTGACTTGGTGACCAGCGCGGGAGTGTTGTTCCTTCTTGGCTATTTAATCATGGCTACCCCGTTGGTTCTCCTCCTTGAGGAAGAGCATACGTTCCGCGTATTCAGTCTCCAGATATGCAGCAGCATGTGCCTTTAGGTCAGGCCAGAGGGCGTGGTTGGTTCTCTGCTAATAGGATGCAGCCGGGATGAGGGAGGGCAGGTTTCAATTGATGCTGATGAATATCATAGGTTGAAATTCATTGAGGCAAGGCAACATTTGTATTTGGTGGATCCCAATGCAGCTTTGAGAGGTGTAAATCAGGGTCAAGTCAGTACTGGTCAAGCTCGAATGTGGCCTAAGGTGAAAGTAGACCCTTATAGTGGTTCTCTGGCCGGTCCTGGGCCTAAGGAGTTCTTGATCAGAATGGAACAGATAAAGATAGGTGGAGGTATCTCGGATAGGATATTCTTGGATAGGTTTGTGCCTGCATCTCTTCAGGATGAAGCTCTCAAGTGGTTTCTGGGTCAGCCTAGTTGGAACTCATGGTCAGCCTTTAAGGTGGACTTTATGCATCACTTTCAGCTTCCGAATGCTGATAGTGGGGTCTGGGATCATATTATTGCTCGTTGTCAGAAAGAGGGAGAGCCGGTAGCAGCCTATGCGGAAGATATGCTGAAATTTTTCAGGAAGTGGGGTAAGCCCACTACTGATGAGGTGAAGTTTGAGTATATCTACAGGAACTTGTGTCAACCTTTGAAAATCTTGCTTAGTGTTCAGACCTATGATTCTGTAAGGGCCTTAATAGCTGATGCTCGACGTGTAGAGGCAATTGTCGATGGGGGACCAGCTTCGGCCGTCCCGGGGGGGTCACTTCTCATCGTAAAACGGAAACCCAAGTAACTTCTACTTCTACTTCAGGCGCAGGGAAAACTTGTTACATTTGTGGGGGGGGGGGGGGCAACCATTTTGCACGTTCTTGCCCCCAGCGAAGGAGTACTCAGAGTGGGTCGGGAAACGACCAGGGGATCCTGCCAGTCCCAGGTGTGGGGTCCCGGTAAACGTGGCGAGTGCTTGCGAAGCGGATGCGGGTGTTTATCCCGCGGCCTACCCTTCGCCAGGGAAGGTGGCTGCGGTGAATGTCAATGTGGGTGGTATGGATGTTACAGCTCAGTGGGATGGTGCTTCACCTTATATCTTTGTGGGACCTCAGTTTAGGCAGTTTTTTCATCAGCAGGGATTGTTGATTCAACCTTTGAAGGAAGCTGTTAGGTCAGCTGGTGTTGCTTCTTTCCCAACTTTGGGTTGGGTCTTGGTCAAAATTAGACTTCCAGGTAAATGCATATTGCATCCTGTGGTCATTGCGTAGCAGTTGGCGCAGTCCTGCCTCATTGGCTCAGACGTAATGGATAGTTGCGGGGCAGTGGTAGTTATGCGTCACGATCATTGGTATTGGTTGGATTCCAAGGAAGTTAGATTTCCATTTGTTCGAGTAAAGGAGCGTTCCCCCTCAGTCAACCTGATTTCAAGTCACACCTTGTTGGAGCGAGTCCAACAGGCTTCGTTGTTGGATGATCAGAAACAGGCGATGTTTCTGCTACGTTTGAAAAAATCCCTGAAGTGTTATGTGACAAGCCGGGTCGAACGACCCTTATAGAGCACCATATCGCTACGGGAGACCACTCTCCCATTGCATCTCATCCCTACAGGATGAATCCTCAGAAAACTCAGGCGCTTAAGGAGATCATTAAGGAAATGATCGAAAGAGATCAGATTGTTCCATATCAAGGTCCTTGGGCTTCTGCCGCCTTTCTCCGCCCTAAGAGTGATGGCGGGTGGCGTCTTTGTATTGACTACCAGAATCTGAATTCCATCACGGTTTGTGACAAGTACCCTCTACCCAGGATGGATGACCTTATTGACATTATAGGTCAACCAAAGTTCATAACCACTTTGGATCTCAGGAGTGGATTTTGGCAAGTTCCATTAGATGCAGAATCACAGGAAAAAGCAGCGTTCATCTGCTCAGAAGGTTTGTTTAAACCAAAGGTCCTTTGTATGGTTTGCACAACTCTTCGGCTTCCTTTCAACGGCTCGTCAATCATTTAATGTGAGATCTCGAAGCAGAAGGAGTTGTCGCATATATCGATGATATAGTCATAGCTTCGCAGGATTTTGCCAGTCTCATGAAAACACTTGAGAAGGTTCTAGCTAGGTTGCGTTTGCAGGCCTAACTGTGAACACCGATAAGGTCCAGGTTTGTTAGACGGAAACCAAGGTTCTTGGTGTTATCATTTCTTTGTCCGGAGTTTGTGTTGATCCGGTTAAGGTGGAGGCAGTGCGAGAGTGGCCGGTCCCGCGCACTGTGAAGGAGATAAGACAATTTCTGGGACTCACTTCTTGGTATAGGCATTTCATAAAAGGTTACTCGCATTGTTCGGAACCACTCAATCGGCTGTTGGATTCTGGCAACCGGTGGGTCTGTACTCGTGAGTGTGACAGGGCATTCCGAGAGCTGAAAGAACTAGTTTGTTCTGCTCCGGTGGTGCAGGCATCTGACTTCAAGTGTCCTTTTGTTCTTGTCACGGACGCGAGCACAGTAGGAATTGGGGCTGTGGTCCTTCAGGAAGATGCTGGGTCGGGAGAAAGGTTTGGCAACGATCCAGTATGCTAGCCACGCTTTGACAGCTGCGGAGAGGAAGTTTTCGGCAGTCCAACGTGAACTACTTGCCATAGTATGGGCCGTGGAGAAATTCCGTCCCTACTTGGAGGTAGGACACTTTAAGGTTTTCACGGATCAGAAGAGCCTTCAGTGGCTGAAGACGGCGAAGGATCCCACAGGTCGTTTGGCTCGGTGGATGATGCGTCTTCAGCCGTATTATTTCACCATAGTCTATCATCCGGGCAAATCCAACGCAGTGGCAGATGCGTTGTCCCGTTCACCTGAGTTCACGGAGGTGTATGATGTTATCTCGTCACTGATCAGGGATGTGGTAGTTCCCTCTTTGAATGAAATCCGTTCAGCTCAGTTGGCCGACAATAAATTGGCTCAAGTTGTCAGTTTCTTGGAAGTGGGGAGTAGTCTCCCTAAGGGAAAGGTTGGTCGCAGGTCGCAGGTTAAGGAAGGTTGCTTCCCACTCGGAAGTAAAGAGTGGTATGCTTGGTCGGATCTTCACAGCCAAGGATTCAGAGGATAGGTTCTGTATTGTCGTCCCCAGGAGTTTACGGAACCGCATCTTGGCCGTTAACGATGACTCGGCAGTGGGTTGTCATCTCGGCGTCACCAAGACAGTCAGCGAATCTTCACATGGCCAGGGCCAGGGTAAGCTCGTGTTGTGGCTCAATATGTGCGTAGTTGCCACTCGTGCCAACTATTCAAGTCTGAGAATAAGCTTCCCAGAGGGTTAATGGGTGGTGGCAACACCCTTTTTCAGCCATGGGATGTGCTTTACGTAGACCTCGCCGGACCATACCCACGCAGTAGTAGAGGAAATTCTCATTTGTTGGTGGCCACTGATAGCCTCACCAAGTGGCCTGAGCTTTTTCCCTTAAAGAAGGCAACGGCTCTGGCGGTGGCAAAAGTCTTGGTTGGGGAGATTTTCCCTCGATTTGATGTATGTAAGGTTCTGGTCTCCGACAATGGCCGTCAATTTGTCTCTCGCGGGTTCTGAAATGGGTGTGTCGCCTCTTCGGAGTCAGGCAAGTATTCACGTCTTACTATCACCCACAATCTAACAAGGCGAAACGGGTCATAAAAATGGTGAAGGCAATGATGGTTGCAGGTATCGAAGAGTCTCATAAGGAGTGGGATGAAAACTTGCCTTTCATAGGTATGGCTCTGCGTGCGGCTCAGTCCGAGAGTACGGGATACTCCCCATCTTTTCTGATATTTGGACGGGAGATTCGTCTTCCTGTTGATCCAGTGGTGGACCAGCCTGCGGCTCGGGGAGCTGATGCTGAAGATCTCTGGGTGGTTGAAGTGGCCAAGCGCACTCTTGATGCCATTAGTAAGGCTCAGCAGGCTCGTTTGGAGCAACACGAAAGAAACAAGCAGCGTTATGATGTGGATCGTCGTCATCTCTCCTTTAAAGTTGGTCAGCAGGTGCTTAAAAGGTCTCATTTCCAGTCGTTTTGGGCAAAAGGTTTCATGGCCAAACTAGCGCCGAAATGGCAAGGTCCATACGTGGTGAAGAATGTATGTTCCCCCTTGACCTACAAGTTAAGTGATCCGGTAAGTCAGGTGGAGCTGGAAGGGATATTCCACGTTTCAGAACTGAAATCCTATTTTCAGGCGTAATCTACCTCAGTGACTGTGGTAGAGAGTTACCCTAAGGAGGTGGTCGTGAAACTTGCTGAACCCTCAAGTAGTGAAAGGAAGGGAAAGGTGCGGGGTAGTGGTGTTGTATGGTCAGAGAGTGATTGGAGGGAGGATCCTCCATCTGGGAGGAGTTTACGTCCTCGAGGAAGTGCCCGGTCTAAACTTCTTCAAGCGGTGGCCGACCTTTTAAACGGGTCGAGCCGGAGTGGGGACACTCCACTTGAGGTGGGGGAGGCTTTGTAGCGTGAAAAGATTGTCACTGGGTTAGAGATTTTCGCAGTTTGGAAAGGGAGTGAATGTTGGTTAATAGGCCTAACGTCGTTTTTTTATTAATATGGATTAATAATTTTTGGGCTTGCAATTCCACGTGCATACGTATTTTAGTATCTGTTAAATTTATTTTGTTTTGTAAATCTTTAGGCTAGGGCTATCTGAAATGGCATTACGTAGCAAGCATGGCTCGTGGGCTTACTTCTGGTTGGCTGCGTCGTCATGCGGTTTGTCGCTTGCAATGGCATGAACGCTTGTGTGGTGTGGGAGATTCAACTTGTTGCTTGGCATGGACGAGTGTCGGTTGCTTTTGGGGTGCGGCGCAGTCACAACGAAGTTCATATGAAATGAAGTTAATCAGACGAAAAGACGAGGTTTTACCGCTTGTTTGAACTGTTCAATTAGCGTTTGAGTTTTGTAGAAACCAGATTTTGGAACGCACTTCTTGCTCTTCCTCCTGCTGCAGCCATGTTTGAGCGGTGAGGGCGTTTGACAGATGTCAGAATTTGTGATGTTGGTTTGGCGTCCGTATAACTTGAACTGTTTTGAACCAAGGCGTTAGCTGGTCTATCCTGGTGTCTTCAAGTCCCGTTTCCTGGTTATGGTGAAATTCAGGTTGCGTGTTGCGGACGACTTCTCTTCGGTGGAACTTCGGACCAAGTGTAGCCTTGTTCGGTACCGTGAGTAAACAAAAAACAAGCAAGAATTCGTTTTGTGTTTGGGGGTTTGGCCAACCCTTGAATTGCATTTTGCACCACTTAACTGAAATTTAAACTGCCGTTGTCAGGTGAATTGAACAATGCGAAAACGTTTGTCTTTCTATAGCCGCTAGAAGTAATGCCAAGCTTAGGGGTTTGTTTTGTGTAGTGTTTTTCTCTTTAGCAGTGTTTCGTTATGGCGATTTAAAAATATAAGTAAATATATAAGTAATATAAGCAATATATAAGCAATATATAAGCAATATATAAGTAAAAATATAAGTAAATTGTTAAAAGTGGAGACACATCGTGTCGTTCCGATAAGGCCTACTTGGTAACAAATTTTGTGTGGGTGGGGCCCAAAAATTTAAAGCTTGTAGTGTTGGCAAGTAAATGTAAATCCTTGTGGCCTGGGCATAACGTTAATATGGGAGTTTACACCAAGGGGAAATAATTGAATTATTTCAAGAATAATTATGAAGCATTGGCTAAACCTACTAAAAGGTATTTTCAAGACTAGAGCTTACTCTTGATTAACCTGGTATAAATTGCAGAAAAGTCTGAATTATTTCTTTTTGGGATCCACCTTAGTTGGGCTATGCCTTAGGACAAATGTAAAATAAGTTTAAAGGAAAGCTGTGGAGTTTTCCTATGTTCCAAGTTAGTTTAAGTCCTTACGTGCTTAAAAGGGCCTAGTCACTGCTATAAGGAGAATTTGACTTGGTATTTATTATTTATTGCCTAAGGCTGATTGGCTCCATGGTAGATGAATTTACAAAATAATGAAGTTACATGTTGGATATGAGCCCGGTCTTTGATCGTTTGCTTGTTTAAAGTAAATATTTATTTGTCTTGTTGAAATCAGAGAAAGTATGTTTGTTATATACTGTGTGTTGTAATATTACTAGGTGTGCTGGTCACTTAGTCAAAATAATAAAACAAGGTTTATTTTCTACATTCTGGGTTTTTTTTTAAAGGTAATGCACACACCAAACTCGGTAATGGGCCGGTGATGGTAAAAATAGGAGTGTCAAACGTTCTGAACCTCTTTTTGGGAAACGTCCTACCTTGGTCCTGTATTTGAGAAAAACTCTAGGGGAGTTATTACAGTTTTTTAAGGTAAAACTGATTAAAACAAAAAACCTTGGGCAGAAAAATAACGTTTCAACAGTTCTTTGGTACATAATTATAGCACTGGAAAAGGGAGACGTGAATAATAAGCAGCAATTTCATAAACAACTGGTCCTTTTTAATCGACACTCGGTTTACACAATATTGACCCCACAATGGTCAATTAAATCTAGATATAATTCAATTGGTTCGAGATTGGATTGATTACAGTAAATCAACAAGTAGCTTGGCAGTTGGTATTATTACGACTGATTGGAATAATTACTGGATAACTAGCGTTAAATAAACAACTGGCAAATGAAGGATCGAAGCGTATTTTATTAACCATAAATCAGTACCACAATCATAATTATTATCACTCAATGAATACTTAACTTATATGAAGGTTGTCCGTAGCTAAAGCTCGGTCTCTCGCTAAGTTGTCTGGCTTTTCGTCAGGCACACGGCACGGCGGTTCTTCGCCCGTAAGTAGATTGGGTCATAGGAGTGTAGCAACGTGTAGGCTTTAAAATTGAAGACTGAGATCGAACATTCCTGAGCTCTACTATTATATGTGTGTGTTAACGCAGCTGCAATCGATAGATTTGTTATGGTGCCTTTAGAAATTGTGTGACTTGACATTCCAGGTCCTTATTTTAATTAGCAGTCGCTACGCTTGTCAATCACGGTATTGTTACTTTGGGAGAGCAATCAACTGTTTCCCCATACTCGGCGCTTAAGCTACTCGCCGCCTTAATTAACTGTTGTAGCGGTGCTCACAGGTCCTAGAGGTGCCTACTGTTCTGCACCG
>JAHWFP010049582.1:34858-55037 GCA_023313725.1 Lithobius niger | reverse complement strand
TTTGCCCCCCCCCCCCCCCCCCCCCGTGACGACCCCACGAAGTTCAACATTATTTAACTGTGGCAGTGCAACAGTTTCGCGGTACACTTGCACAAGAATATTTATCCCGCTTGCAAAGAATGCACCTTATCCATGGCGGTACTTGTTTTTTTTTTACTCCCCCTTCCCCCGACCGTCGTAAAAACATCCTGTGCTCCCCCTCCGCCTCTGTGCGTGTTGAGGGGGGGGGGAGCGCGAAGGGGGTGGGGAGTCAGAAAACGTATCAACACTGGTCAGAAGATTTTTGGGTTTGACAAGACCATATAAATGATGTATCACTCAACCCGCCTCTTCCCATTTGAAATTTATGAGAAACTCCCCCTTTGGTCCTCCTGAACCCGGGGGTTCCGCGGTACGAGCGAACGTGTTACCAGGGACGTAAAGGTTTGGGTTAGGTCCCAAACCCAAACCTTTACGTCCCTGGTGTTGCCAGCGCACAAGCAAATTTCGTAAGTTCGAGCGCACGAAACCGTAACGAACCGTGCCTCGAGCGCACAGGACCGCACCCATGTCAAAAACTCTACCGCGTGATGTCAATTTCGGCAGGTCTTTGTCTATACTTCGTGTCTGTCTTTGTTAATTCCTGTTAATGAGCCATTGGCTTTTCCGTCCTGGTGTAAATAATCAGCTGAAACCTGGTTGTTGCTTTCACTGTAAAACTACGCTTACGAATGTATAAAGAATACACATACACTAAATTACATGATACTTAACTTTTTAGAGTTCAAAGTTTGCATTATAAATAGAGATTTTTTTTTTTAATATGCGATCCTTAAAGTTATTTTGATAAAAAATAAAAACTTTGCTGATACTCTGTTAAACAAGGTACTTTTTATTTTATTTACCCTAAGCAGATAAGTTTGAAACATCAACTGAAGGGGCAAAGCGCTACATACGTATACATCGAGATTTATGTAATCCTAAAGCACTTGACGCAAGCAGTCGTGAAACTCCGGGTTTGAGCTTATTCTGCCTGTGCATTAGGTACACGGCTTCTTATTCTGCCTGTCCGCTAGAAACACGGTGCGCTCATAACACGTGCGCTCGTAACACGCCCCCCCCCCCATTCGGGCGATTCCACAAAATTGAACAGTTTGGCTGTGGGTTGTTAGTCAATTTTTGACCGCATTATAGTACCCGCGGCCTATCTTGAGTTCTCCGCAGACGAACACAGATAATCGATTGCACGTTTTCAGCAGCAGAGTGTCTTGTTGATATCCAAGATGGTTACAAAAACAATGGCGGCCATCGATTAAAGCCACCCCATCCAGGAAGACGTAGCCGATCACAAAATACTTGCAAGGTACACCGCGCACACAACAAGCTATCTTTACTTCTCGAGTTATGGCCGTGTAATGGATTTCGTGATACACCTTGTGTATAGTAGCAGATAAGCGTTAATGTTTTAAGATGTTTGTATCTCATGCTTTACATCTTAAATTTACAAATCAGAAATGCCAACCAAGCCATCTCCATTGAAGAACAGGACACTGTTCAAAGTTAGCTGGTTGATAGCCTTAATTTTGGGCGCCTTTTCTTGGGATAATGATATCACTACTTTCCAAGACCAATCTTTTTGGAAACTTGGTGGCCTCTCTTACTCCATTTTTGGTTTTGAGTGGGTATAATTCAAGCGATAGGTTGTCCGCTTGGCGCGTGTGGTTTTCACATGTGTGGCGTTGAGCTTGATATTCAGGTGCTCTACTTCCCAACTGGTTGGCTGGCTGAGCACATGTTTCAAATATCATTGCTCACTCTCATATTGCATATTATCATCGCCTATTTTAATATTGTGTATTCTGCATTGCGTTGTGCAAATTGTAAATTTACTTCAATTCTGTTTTTCACAAGCCGTGTATAAAGCGTGCCTTTCATTCCAAAGCTAATTGGTGTCATTAGCCAAAATATGAGTCATTAGGCCATCATTATCGTCTTCGAATGGAACAGCGTTGGTGACAAGTTCTACAACTCGGAAAACTGCAACTTTTACGAGAAAGGGATGTTCGATTGATGTGAATTGTATCCAGTCTTTTTGCACGAGAAACGAGCTATTTATGGACGACAAGAAATAAAAGTCAGCCCCTGACTGCCCATGAAGGAACCACGGTAGACATTCAGCAAACAGTAAAATTTTCAGCAGTTTATTCCTGCCTTGATCACTACACACTTTCTCGGAAAAATTAATAAACACAAAAAAAAACATAAAAACAAAAGCTGCACCAAACGTGGCAGTCATCACGTCTCCATCTTGAGCAGTATATTCATTCGATAGGTGATCAAGACAGGAATAAACTGCTGAAAATTAAAAAAAAAAAAAAAAAAAAGAAATAAACAAGATGGAGACTGCTCAAGATGGAGACATGATGACTGCCACGTTTGGTGCAGCTTTTGTTTTTATGTTTTTTTGTGTTTATTAATTTTTCTGAGAAAGTGTGTAGTGATCAAGGCAGGAATAAACTGCTGAAAATTTTACTGTTTGCTGGATGTCTACCGTGGTTCTTTCATAGCCAGTCAGAGGCTGACTTTTATTTCTTGTCTTCACGACCACGAAGCCAATTTTCGCCGTCTTCTATTTATGTACGGTTTTGGCGCCAAAGGCAGCAGACAATAATCATCGCTCACGAGAGGCAACAAACGGTCTGTGAGGGCCGAGTTGTTGTGACAAATTCAGCTGCGTTCGATGTCAATTTGTAAATTTTATGCAATGTCATTTTAATAATAACGAAGAAGCAGTAACCACCATTATTTACAATCGTGAGTCGACCCCCACTGTCCTTTTACCTGATCGCCTCAGTTTCCCTGGAGTGTGGCTCTGTAGCTTGTGTTATGAGCAAATGGGCTACCAGGTATACGCAACTCGGGGTCAGGTCATGGACAGTGATAGGTAATCCGGATACCAGTGAGGGAAAAAAGTTGTATAGAGCAGTGTTTTTGTGTATGTAATAAGTGGTACAGAGTGTGGTAGCTCGCAGTTATAGTGTAAAGTGTATTGTGTGGTGTAGCTTAATTTGTGATTGGGCGCTTGGCCTTGGGCTATGGATCTAATAAACACATCTCATTTCATAAGCATGGCCGGGGCCGTGCTTATTAGAGTTCGTTTGCGCACGAGAATTTCAGAAAATTGGACAGGAGGAGGAGGCGGAGAGGCTAACAATGTCAAAATGTTACAATGCTGCAACATGTAACAATAGGGTAACAATATGCGAGGCGCACAATATCGGATTATAGCTCACTCGAACAAGATGCAACGATGGTTGGGTGCCGATAAACTAACATTGTCGTTGTTTGAGTTAGCTATCTCGTTGTGGAGAACCAAAATTAAATGGTCTTGATTTTGCCTTAAATCTTCAAGTTTTAAACCGTAGGGTGCGAAGTCTTAAATTTTGCGGCCTCAAAATTGGGCGGCCGACATGACTGAGTGACTTATTTACTTTTTCAATGCGGGCTTCGGGAAGCCAGTTGAATTGTTTCCGCGATTTTTGCCACGATACTGACACAATCCAGAATCAACTACTCATCGAGATGACGCATGTTAAATCCAGAAATACGCTAATGTGTTGCCATCAAATAATAATCATGGGACAAACCTTAGGCGGAACCTAAACATAAGTATCCATTTCTAATGTTCCGTTTTTTCGAAAACAAAATTCGGTGAACAGTGGACACACATAAAATGGAAGCGAAAAAAGCCAACAAATTAACTGAGCAAAAAACGGCTTTGCCGTTTAGAAAAAAAAAAAACATTAGAGCTCGTATCCCCATACTCACAGCCCTGAAGGTACACGAATAAAAACGGATTAGAGTTCACTCGAACGCAACGAACTATAATTTGAAATCCAATTCGCAAAACGTAAACCCACAAACACACACAAAATAGACGCCATAAATAGGGCATCCTATCCCAAGACATATTTGTAATCCCCGGATTTCGGGATTCTTTTCTCTTAACTCGGAATCCCGGGTTTAATCCCGAAATTCGGGATTTATTATTATTCTATATTATTTCATGTCAATTCCGGACGCAACTACAGGGTTTCAAAGTTTGACGTTAACATGGAAGTTCATGCCGAGGCTTAAATAAGGACCCATGTTGCAGTCCTTTTGTCCAATGACGCTGCAGTAACAAGACAAATAAACAAAATACGCTTGAAGTAATTTTTTGTGTGTGCATCTGTAATTGCGTGTTGACTTTATTTCTCTTTCTAACGCCAGAGCAAGCAAAAGACGAATTCAATATACAGGGTGTTCGGAAATTGGTGTCAAATATTTTGAGGGTCTGCTGTGTGATCAAAGATAAGAAGAAAAAGTCCTATAAACATGGGTCCGGAAATGCACCAGTCTTTAGTTACAGCCCCCCCCCCCCCCCCAGGTTTGGGGTAAACAGTTCTTAAATACCTCGTAATGATTCACCGTTTCCATTCCAAACTCAGGATATGTGCCATATCATACCTGGTATTTCAGTACTTCATAATACAGTATTGGGTCGCTCAACTTATCAGAGGGAGAGGTAATTTTCTTATGGGGGGGGGGGTCAAACGTGGGGGAAGAGAGGAGTAACTGCTTTGGTCTTGTACTTTAATGAAACAAATTGTACATACCAGAAAAAACACATCGTATCACATTACTGTGTGATTGAAAACAATCGAGAAATGAAACATCATTAAGTAAACAGAAGATGAAACAATGAAACAATGAAACAAGTGATCATCCGAATTCTAAGGATTCCCCCACTTTTACGTTTTAAGCTTCTTTGCTTGAAGAGTAGAAAACAAACACATTAAATCCCTCACTTTTAATGGCGAGGATACCCGATTGATAATGTTTGGTGCTCTCCACAGAGATGTACGTACAGTAGTTGTTTTTTTTTTGGAGGGGTGGGGGGCACAAACTTGGAAAACGATATAACCTACTTGGTCTTTACACGTAATGAAAGAAAGTACAGTACTACTTTCGATTGTTTTCAATCACACGATGTGTTTTTTCTACAATTTGTTTCATTAAAGTACAAGACCAAAGCAGTTACTCCTCTCTTCCCCCACGTTTGATCCCCCCCCCCCCATAAGAAAATTACCTCTCCCTCTGATAAGTTGTGCGACCCAATACTGTATTATGAAGTACTGAAATACCAGGTATGATATGGCACATATCCTGAGTTTGGAATGGAAACGGTGAATCATTACGAGGTATTTAAGACCTGTTTACCCCAAACCTGGGGGGGGGGGGGCTGTAACTAAAGACTGGTGCATTTCCGGACCCATGTTTATAGGACTTTTTCTTCTTATCTTTGATCACACAGCGGACCCTCAAAATATTTGACACCAATTTCCGAACACCCTGTATACGCTTTTATCCATTTTCTTTGATGGTGTTGCAAGGACGCTGACGAATTTTTCAGTTCCAATCTTGTTCTAGAATTTAGATATTGTCACTAGTAGTTAGACTCGAGTCTGTAGATCGGGGGAAGGGAACATTAAATTCACGAAAAAAAGAAATAATCAATTTATTACCTTTTTTCACGAATTTAACCTATTTTCAATCCCGGAAATCCCGGGCTTTTCGTGACTAAAATATGACCGGGGTCCCGGAATTCGAGATCCCGGGATTGGATGCCCTAGCCATAAACAGCAAAACGCTACAAAATTGAAAGATAAAAATGCATACACAAAATGAACACAAATTATAGTTCGTTGCGTTCGAGTGAACTCTAATCCGTTTTTATTCGTGTACCTTCAGGGCTGTGAGTGGGGGGGGGGGGGCCCAGATACGAGTTCTAATGATTTTTTCTAAATTTTGGCTCAGTTAATTTCATTTCATTTCGAGCCAGTGAATTTACAGCCGAGCAGTGACTGTGGCCTAGTTGAAAAGGCAACTAAAAGATCATTAAGTGGCTCTTAAGAGCGCCTGGATAATTTTTTTTTCCCAGCACATGAAACATTTTTTTTTAGCAATAGTCTAAAAAAAAAATTCCCAATCACGCGTTAGCTCTTTCACCAAACATCTTCTGGAGCTGATGACCAAGTAAGCCCGAACTCCATTCACATGATCGCCTCCAAACGATCTGAGGGCCGTTCGCAAATAACTTTTTTACACGGACCGATCCGAGAGGCGTCCTTCGGATCTCCGGCGTCAATCGGATCACGTTATTGGCCGGCCAGGTTTCGGTTGCCCGGACAAGTTTATGCGTGAGGGTTGCTGATTTTATATAATTAGCCGCAGCGAGCGAGGCACGCAATTTGGAAAATTACAAAAAATTGAAAATAATAATTTTCTTGGGGGCCGGAGGGTCCGGTAAAAAAAAAATTATATTCGGGGCCGTTCAGAGGCGTGTTACAACTACAAACTTGAGTCTCAAAAAAATACTTTTATCCAATTTGCAACATTTGCACTCGGAACGTGGCGAGACCTATAGTTTACGATAGTTATTGTGCTCATCACCAAAATATGGCTGTAGTTTTTTTGTTTTTTTTTGGCGGGGGGGGGGGGGGCTTGGTAAAAAACAAAAGCCACCGCCCGAATCTAAAAAATCGCAGATAAAAAAAAAACAGCTTTTTTTCAGTACAGTTGCGTCATTTTCCTACATCTAAAGACTTTTGGCCTCACTCAATTGAAATTCAAGAATCCACAAGCAACAAGACACCCTCTCTGTTTCATCCGTGGTACTACTCACTCAACCTTCGAACTATTAGTCGGTGCGCTTAACTTGAAGTTTTGATATCGCTCCTTTTGAAGGGCCGAACCATTCGGAACTTGGCGGTCCCTTTTACCAGTTTTGGTTTTTGATATGATTTTGTCAACTCCAGCCAGGGTAAACTATTCCCCCGATTCGGAACAATATTTATGCAAAGCAAATTTGGAAATTCAACCCAAAACTGAATCCGAAGTCCACTCCTGCCATGTCGCCCCTCTTTCTTCTTCCCACACCCCAGAAAGGCAAGCAAATAAATCCACCAATCAAAACTGAACCGCTTCGTGACTGATTCCGTCTTGAAGTTAGCGTTGGTTTAAGAGGGGATGCCGGCAAATAGACAGGTTACCTCCGCACTGCTGTGAAGGCAAATGTATTTCCCAGAAGTATCAGTACTGAAGATGTATAGCCGTCTCGCCGAAACCTGATTTACCGAATAATTTTTTTTTCTGAGTTACGTGCCTCGCTCGCTGCGGCGAAACGTATAACATCAGAAACCGAAACTAATTGCAAATTCCTTTCTATTATGGATGCTTCTTTAATTTCTGCAATGTTAAATTTTTACAGAATATTTTGATTCGGTGAAACGGGAGTTTCCCTTTCGCCAAATTTTAATCGGGGCTCAATTTTCGGCGAAATGGCAATCGGCGAAGCTAGAAGACACTCTCCTGAGAACCATTTAATTAACTTTTAGCGGCCGAAATAAATGAAGATGGCAACCGATTCCCGTTGCGATTCAGACTTGAATGGCGGACTATCGGATCGGGGATTAGAACCCTTGACCTTTTGGACCAAAAATGCAATTTCTGTCGCTCACTGACAACGGAAATGGGTTTGGAATTTGCAACTATATTTATTTAGGGGAATGCTAAACCCCTTGTTGTTCGTGCACTTGCCCCGCGACGTGCCGTTTAACCCCCCCCCCCCCCCCGGGTGCATCGCGAGCATGTCGTTTGTGGCATGTGAAAGATCCTGGGTTTTCCGCTCAAATTTACTCCAGCTAAATTGTTCCTCTATTCTTCTACTCATAATCATCCATATCTGAAGGCGTGGAGGGCTACGCGGGCGCCATAAGTGACGATGGGTGGCCTGTACCCGATGGGTTCTGGGAAGGGCTGAAACATCGTACGCACTCTGATTTCGGATTTGCAAGTCTTTGTGAAATCTGCAAATCCAAGTGAAATATGCAATCATTGCAAATATGTAAATCTCTAAATCCTGCGGATCATAACAAATCAGTTGCAAATCAACACGAAATCTGCCAATCTGCTTGAAAACCGAGTAAGATCTGGAAACCCGTACAAATCACTGCAAATCAGCAAAATCTAAATGAAATCGGCAAATCGGTAAATCTTCATGAAATCGCCAAATCCAAGCAAAATCTTGCAAATCCGCACAAATCTTGCAAATTCGTACAAATCTTGCAAATCCACGCAAACCCCTGCAAATCTTGGCAAATCCCTACAAATCCCAGCAAATCTGCAAATCAATGCAAATCGTATGCAAATCTGAAAATCAAATGTAATGATTTCGGATTTGCCAATCTCGTATGCTATTTCCGGGTTTGTCCCGCACCTGCACCCCAATACAAGCTTTCGCTTAGTTTTATTGAATATCTTCAACTGCCAACAACATCCAAACCTTCCTAATGCAATTGGCTATTATTTTTTTTCTTTTCAGCACACATTCCACAAGAAAATCATCTATAGTCATGGCGGAATTCCCGACCGCAGCTTTCGTATCAGTTCTGTTGCTAAGCATAACGACGAATTTTCTGAGCCAGGCTCAGACCTTCCAACCTACTACAACAATTCCTCCAACTACAACACCGTTACCGCCACCTTCAACAATCGTTCAGTGGCTCGCTCGTAATACTGACATCTTTGGCCACAGTTTTAGTCATGAGTTGAGGAACGTGGCGACCTGGATGCAGTTCTCCCATGACCCTGTTGCCTTCGATGCTTTTCAAAATCTGACGCAACTCACCAATTGGCGTTGCATATGGAGGCTTGTCATAGACACCCTTGCAGACGATCGAAACATCTTTGGCCACATAGCGAAAAACACTCGTTTGGTAAAGTATATTTTAATCACTCGATTAGATTTCAATAAAACTAGAAGCACGATAGAGCTTCGACCAGCAAGTTCTATTATTTGGCTTTGAGTGATGTCCATTGTTGACGTCATCTGTGCAAATCAACACGTAATCTAATGCGTATATGCCCGCTCATCCGTTCGCACACCAATCCTAACCAAAATTGTTTAGCTCTAAAGATACAAATACAATTATGAGCATTACAATTGCATTTTGAATTTCAAAAGCGCCGCTACGCCAGTTACAGCTACTCCTTAAAATAGGCGCAGGACGGTCCCTATATAACCTTAACAATTCTAGTAAGGATTGAAGGAAAGAATAGACCGCCACCTTTCATGAAACCTAAGCATGTCCAGTTGTGGCTATTAGAGGGCTCGTAAGAGCACTTTGAATTTGAAAATTACCATAGGCTTTCGCCACTACGCCATTACCTCTTCACAACATAAATAATGTGTAACCTAATTTAAGGGCTTATGGGACGCATTTTACAAAGATATTGCACGGCATTGAAGCTTACGTTATGCTACGATTGAATTAAACGGAATGAAAGTGCCTACTACGGCTGCCTTGAAAAAAAAGTCGTTGGCCCACTCTTTTTCCAAATGTGCCCTCCGTCGGCCCCTCCCAAATAATTCAGTCCTGACGCCGTCACTGTATGGAGTAAGCAACAATAGAGGGTATTGTCATTCTCACACTCGCAACAATGATAAACTTGTTCCTCGTAGATGTAGAACTGACTGTGGGAAAACGAATCTGTCTTACACTGCTCCCATTGTGTGGAATGACTTAGCTATGTCAGTTTCTGATAAGGTAAACTGTCGTAATTGTTTGCTTTTCGTAAGAAAATATTTCGAGAGCTCGTACAAATCAAGTGTGTAATACCATAGAGTTTTGAACTTTTTTTGTCTAGTGTTCTTTTTTTTTTTTTATAAATATTTTTATTTTTTCCCTATTTTAAATAATTTTCTTATTTTGTACTTTCTGCTTTCGTGAATGCTAAGGAATAAATACGCACAATTTCAGAATTAAAGAATACAATTTACCAGTATTCTTAGAAATTTTCGACAGACTGTGTTCGTCTGTATTCATCAGGCACTACTACTTGTTGGAAAGCTTCTTTCTACATCGTCACCACGTGTAATACACATAGAAATACACATGGTGACGATGTAGAAAAAAAACTTCCAACAAGTAATAGTGCCTCATGAAGACAGACGAACACAGTCTGTCGACAATTTGCGAGAATTCTGGTAAATTGTATTTTTTTTATTCTGAAATTGCGCGTATTTATTCCTTCAAGGGATGAATAAAGCACCAAACAGTGTTAAAAAAAAAATTAAAAAGCCAACAAGGTGCACAAGTATACAATGAAAAATGCGACGTTTCGAGTCGGATACGACTTTTTCTCAAGCAATACTTAGCACGAGGCTAAAAGTCAAAAAATATTAAAAACTCTGGGTGAACCCACAAAGCACAACCAAAGCACACAATTTTAAAACCTAAAAATTAAAATAAAAAGAAATGAGCCAAAGCCAGGGTGAAACCTGGAAATAGGAAGCCCAAACGTTACTTCCTGGACTTTGCAGAGGCGGAACTGGAGAACGCCCCGCAGAGTGGAGGATCCAACCCTCAACGCTGGAATCCCCTCTTAAACCTAATCAAGCCATAACGATGGAGTCGAGAGTCTGGATGCACTTCAGTTTATTTACGTGATGTAGGGCGCTCGCCTGCACTTCGGGCACGGCAGACTGTCGGAGGCATGACTTTGGATTAATTGGGAATAGCGTAAGGTTCGGAATGAATTTCGAAAAGGATGAGTTGAAAAGGGGACCAAAAGATGGTGTGCCGCCAGAATGGCGTCCACAACCGTTGTGCCCATTCCAAATCCGTCGCCATGCATCCGGCCATCGGCACGAGACCGAAAGGCAAAGCATGCATGGTACAATGTGGCATTGTTACAGAATATACAAGGTTATTTGACTTACAAACTCGAGAACTAGAGGGTCCCGTCTTGTTACAGTTTTACAAAGTCCAAAAGAGGGATGGTGGAGAGTCCAGAGTAGCTGCTGCAGTCACTGCAACTTATGACCTGCATTTGCCTTTGCAGGAAGTAACGGCTGGGCTCCCTATTGCAAGGTTTCACCTTAGCTTAGCTTCATTTCTTTTTATTTTTATTTTATTTTTAGGTTTTAAAATTGTGTGACTTTTAGCCTTGTGTTAAGTATATTGCTCGAGAAAGAGTGGTATCCGACTCGAAACGTCGCATTTTTAGTTGTTTACTTGTGCACCTTATTGGTTTTTTTTACCTTATTATATTTATTTCTGAACATTCACGAAATTTGAGATGATCTTTCAGAGTAATTACCGTTACGGAATTTTTTCAATGTGCTTTCTTCCTGGTTCGTTACTATAAAATAGAAATCTTGAATTCGTTCTGACAATTTCCCTCATGTGTAGCCTGCTTCAAGAAAATAAACTAATTATTATTATTCTTATTATTATAAAGAATAGACTACTTAACTGCCCCGACTAGCACTCGAACGCACGACCAAATACCCGATGCCAAGCTGGGGCTCTCACCAACGCGCTATTGGGGCGGATCCCGGCTACAGTCCGAGCTTAGTAGCTGTTCAACTTCTCCCAACGAGGTTAATAGCCACTAAGTTCAGCTGGAGCCTAGCCAGGATCCACCTTTGGTAGTGCAGTGGTTAGAGCGTCTTTCCTACTATGCGGCAAGTCCTGGTTTCGAACCCTGTCGGTGACGTTATCTTTTCTTTCTCAGATTAGTGTATCGTTTGTTGTCACAAGGCCAGTCTTTAATGCAGATTGTTTGTTTTGTTTACCTTTTACCTTGCGATTATTCTTTATTTATCCAAGCAATACTGTTTTTGAATACTTTTTACGCTACATCAGAGCTCTCACTGGGAGAGCATTACACCCCCTGACCCCTTGTCGGCCCGGGCCCTGCTGAACGATGTGCCCATCTTGGCTTATCGATTACAAAAGAAGTAGACAGTTTGAAGCGTAAAACGAAAACTATTCAACTTATCGATAGACGGTTTTCATCGTCACGTTCTGCAACTCATAATAGCTGTTTAATGTGAGCTCCCTTCGTTACACGGCATACGTTCATGTGATTAATCAAATTTCTGCCAAACACAGTTTAGCATTTCGTCATCAATCACGGCAGTTGCTGCTTGTTAGCCGTTGCTTAAGATCTTGTATACCATGCGCCAAGGGGCTGTTTGCTGTGACGTGCATATCACGTGACTGGGCTAGTCCAATCAGACGGCCAGACAGCCGTTGTTCTCGTTCGTCATTGGCTAACTCATGGTGACGTCACGGCAAACAGCCATTGCGCATGGTTTAGGTTGGTTGGAAGGTGGCCTTATATTTGCCATATCCCCCTAAAAAAATGTCACATGGTTTTGGATCTGATATTCGTGGTGGCCAAGTCATGATTTTCTTGTTCTTCAAACACACAAAACGCCTTCTCGGTAGAATTTACGGCCATCTTGCATTACTAGTCACGTGACGTTCACGTGATGCGAATTCGAAAACCACAACCGCTCTGCAAATCTTAAATGAGTTGCAGAACTTGGCTGTGAAACCCGTTTATTGATACGCTTTATAGTTTTCGTTTAATAAACGCTTCAAACTGTATATTTCTTTAGTAATCACCCTGTATATTAACGATAGCCCACTTGAATGCATTTTATAAATAATTTGTAAAATAACAGACCGGCACGAAAACCACTTTATTTTTTTTTTACACAGGATGGCGACTTCAATCTACAGCAATACCAGCAAAACAACCGACACAATTTGATCCCATTTCATGAAGTATTGCCCTTCCGGTTTGGCTATCAACAGCGAGACAGATTTTTGACCGGTCTGTTTTTCGATGCAATGCGAGTACTAGAGTCACGCCAAAGCGGTCAAGATTGGTGGGTTTTTTTTCAAAAGCTTCAAGAATATTGCCTCAGCAGCGGAGACAATGGAAGGAAAGTTCGCGATGCTGCAGAAGCGTTGAGACATCGACTTGACAATTTGTACCATATCTTGAGCAGAAGGGATTATGAAAAATTTCAATAAGACGTAATCATGAAAATAAAATCCTGGAATTTAAATCGCCAGTTTTATAGGTTTTCAAAACAAATAAAGGCAATGATGTAAGATCGTTTTTGATTGAATGCAAGTATCGATTCTCCACCTGTAACCGTCTGAAAAAAAAACTGGTATTCTAAAATTTTTCTCGAATTTTTCTTTATGGCGTAGGCTATCTGTGGTGCACCTACGAATTTTGTTTGGAGGGGTCCAAAAAGAATATAGAGCAGCGTCATGTGACGTCATATTGGCTACAAGACAGATAGCTGCAAGGGGCACTAGATTAAAATGGAGGGTCAAACAACGGCACTTCTAGTCAAGGCAGTGCTTTGAAAGCAGATTTCATAGGCTTAAAAAAAGTTGTTTTCTCCAATTCCTTATGCTGCGAGGTTGTAATAATTGGAAAATAAAGATTCCACTTGCTTATAAATGTCAGCAACTGCCAACAAAACGACAAAAATCGCGCATTATAGGCCTAAGAAATCCACTCTTAACAGTATTGTCTTCAGTACGACGCCCTTCTTTTCCCCTCCAGTGACCCTTGCAGCTATCCCAGTTACTAGCTCCAGCATAGAGTTATATAAAATAATACAACGTTGTGTCACTGCCCTATAGCTAAAGAGTATATAGGGACGGATGGGTGCGTTAAAGCTGCATGTTTACCGAATGACAGGCTGTAGCATGTAGCGCCGTCTATCATTATTTAGTTCTATGTAGCACTTGATTTCAACAAGCGAAGGAATACGCAAAAAAATTTCTTTTTACACAACAAACAAGACGCGTGTCTCCTCAATTGCTGAGTGTAAAGTTGGCGCGTCCACGTGCATCAGGGAGCAAGCGGTCAACGTTAACGACATCACTGCCACTAGAAGGCGCCCATCTAGCAATTCTATATAAGTCTGGGTTTCACAACGGTCGTTATATAGAAAAAAAGCGCCTGTGAGTACGTTAGGCTTAACTTTACCGCTTGCTTTCTGGTGCATATGTGGATGCGCCAACTTTACACTCAATAATTAAGGAAGCACGTGGCTTGTTGTTTCATAAAAAAAAAAATTATTTGTGTGTTCCTTCGCGTGTTGAAAGCAAGGGCTAGACAGACCACAGATAGCGGCAAATATAGCTGTAGATGTTGCAGCTTGTCATTTGGTGGCAACCCCCCCCCCCCACCCCCTTTAAGTCCCCGGCCCCCTGCAAAGCAACTCACTTTCAACAATTTTAGCCGCTTTGAAAAATTTAGGAGGCTAATTTTCTGCATGCATCAGCCTTTATAGCGCGGCACCATAGCCGTAAAAAAGGTACACGGATTACAAACAAAAACGTCAAGTGTGCCGTAGAAAAAAGCGGTTATATGATTGAAGTTTCATTTTACTTGTTAAAATGTACACGGATAAAAATGGGTGATTTTTAATTGAAATAATCAAATGTACAATTCAGAATATTGCATCAGTTCAAGTGCACTTATGCTTTACCAATCATATATTTGAAACGTAAAGCACAACAGCACTTAAACAGATGGAATTTTCTGAATTGTACATTTGATTATTTCAATTAAAAATCACCAATTTTTATCCGTGTACATTTTAACAAGTAAAATGAGACTTCAATCATATAACCCCTTTTTTACGGCATTCTTGACGTTTTTGTTTGTAATATTTTTAATTACTAAAGTGCTTTGCAGCTTTCTGCTTTTTGCAAACAGTAATTTAACAGTTTCCGCGCATTTTTTTAATTGCCCAAATGAATGGCAGAGGGAAAACAGGAAGGGAGTGTTGACGATGAAGTCCACTAAAACCTGTCCCACTTAATAATAAACAAAATACACTTACATGTGTACAATTAGTAAAAATCCATAAGAACATACAATCGCAAAATATCGGACAAACATAAATGGCACAAGAAAGTGTGTCCATCGAAAAAAATTCAGAAACGACGAGACGTCAGTCTTTATCAGGCGCAGGCTGTTCGAGGCTACTAGTCCAGTAACTTTAGGGTTGACCCATAGGGAAAACCTGGAATTAATTCAAAGAAAGTTGAAAGTTGGCACATGAGTGGATACCACATGGTGTATGAAACATACTAAAAGTTCCATGGGCTTCCTCATACACCTTTTGACATTTTTTTTTGAAGAGCCCTATGTCAGCTGTATGGCTGAACCGGCTCAATTTTGAACATAGAGAAGAAGAAATCTGGTAAACGGAGGTGCCAGCCCGGGAATTCGATCCGGGAAACCTCCGATCATCGTCGGGACCGAAAGATTGTCCAGAATTAGCCAGAATACACCTCATAGCCACTGAAGGAGCACGGTAGCCTCTCACGCTACCCTGGCCGGCAGTCCTGGCGGGGGCTTTGCCAAGGTCCCCTTTCCAGGGTTTCGACCAGATCCGCAATCCTCCAGCAACCAGGCTGAGCTCTCTCACCGCTCAGCCACGATGACCACCACAACAGGCTTTTATAAAATTTACCAACAGGCCTTTATAAAATGTTTCTTACAATTTAGTATGTTTTCTCACAAATCTGACAATTTTAATATGTTAAACAAAAATCAAAGAAATAAGTGTGCAGACGAAAGGTTGCACTGAGGCCTAAAAATGTAACAAATTAATAGAATTAGCCTGAAGAGAATGAACTATAATACATACAGTTTACAGCTTTTGTAAAGGGCAAGAAATACTTACTAGATCATCTTCATCGCCCAGTGGAGAATTGAAGCAAACGGCACATTGGCATCTACACATGCAGTAGGGCGGCTAGAGGGTTGAATTTTACCACCTACTGTGAAAAGGATGAAATTTCGTATGGATGCACATGAAGTTTAACTGGAAAAAATTGCTATGATAGCAAGTTCAAACCCCCCACTGAGGGGTGGAAGCCAAACGTTTTTTTGGCTGTAATTCCTTAACCGTCAACAAATCAAAAGCATAATGTGAAGCAAAAACGTTCAGCACACAAATCTGGACAGGAAAGATGATGGAACGGGTCTGCCAGTGGACGACCAATGGAGGCGCCGGGTCGATGAAAGAAATGGTCGCGGGCACCAAGATAGGCAGACCGTGCACTTAGAAGGCGCCAGTGGTGCAGGTTGTCTGGAGGAAGACAGAGACTGTCGCTTGAATGACTGTGGCTTTGTTGAACTACAGTCGTCGTACACGATGAGGCAGAGCCGTCTGTGAAATTCTTGGTGGCCGACGGACTCTCGACATGGGTGGACGGTGGGCCGACCTATTCTAGTAGGGCGCAGGGGGCGCTCGGCACTTGGACACCTGGGCAGATGGACACATGTGAGCATGGGTGCTGCGACCGGGCCTCTCCTAGTAGGCTGCTCGGGGGCCTGGGCGTTTCGGTTCTTGGGCGCCAAGGCGCACGGGCGCTGCGACCTGGCCTCTTCCAGCGCAGTCGGGAGCATGGCCGCTACGGCGATCGCCCCGGCGGAGAAATGGCCTCAGTTTAGAAAGCCTGGCCAAGAGACGAGTCTATAACAGCAATGGTGAGTTCAATGATCTGATCCGGAAATAAAATTTGGTCAGAAGAGACCAGACCAAGGACCCATTCGAAGGTCTTCGAAACTGGAATGGTGAGCTGGTGCCCAAGGCGGACCGAGTTTGCTGAGATGGTCCTGTTGCTGGGATAGCTGAGAGAGCAACCACACGCGGTGGTGCCCGGCTAGGAAGAAAGATGAAGCATGATCTGGATCGGACGTTTTTTTTTATAGAAGGCCGGGCTGGGCACATGCATGCGCGGAAGGGAGCTACGTGACTGGCAGGGAAGCCAACAAGTTTCGCTACGGTTTGAGAGCGTACTCAGGAAGGGTATGCGTAAAGGAAAGACAGGTAATGTTTATTTTCGTCGGCAATAAAAACCGTATTTTTTTCTACTTTCGTAGTTTAAATAAGAGTAAGAGTATGAAATGCGCTATTCGCTTGAGTCGTAGGTTTTTAGATATATTTCTTAGTGTCGGTAGCCTAGTTTTCATATGCCGTCGGGTCAAAAGGTTGCTAGATTAGGCTTAGCTTGCTACATTTTTTTTCCTTAGTGGTACCGGGAAAAGTGTCGCCAGTCACAAATGCGCCTAGTTACGCTGGTTTAACAGAATTTGTGTTGTGTAGTTATGATCATTATGTCACGTGGTGGAGCTGTCACATGGTGGATTAGGGGTTTTGTAGACCCCATAAAAGTTTCGGTAGTCAAAAAAGTACAGGTTACTTCCAAATTACTTTGTGAGAGCAGAGAAGGTACTGTTCCAAGATGCCCACTGACTGACACAAATCCCACCAACAGCATATGAAAACAGCTATATATGTATATATATTAAATACTTGTTTTCATATGTTGTTGCGGGATTTGTGCCAGTCAGTGGGCGTCTTGGAACAGTAAGTGCAGGTTATCAAAATTTATACCAGTCTGTGACGTCACGCTAACTCAACGCCAAGCTAAATTTCCGTTGGTTAAATCCCGTTAACCAACACCGGAAGTGTGCGTCATCGCAAAAAGTGTGGGTTGTCAAGTTACCCCATACTTTTGCCAATAACCCACACTTTTGACACTTCCTGATCACGCGACCGGGAACGCACACACCAACAACCAAATATATCGTGAAAAAAAATGTAACGCAATAACAACGTACAAAACTTAATTACTTAAAAGGAATGAATCCCATCCCTGCAAACTCTGATACGTCTGGCCATTATCTAAACCATTCACGCTGCGTGAACGCCCCCCCCCCCCCTCCACAAACTAAAATGCAATGACCATCATTCATACTGATACCCCATTACCGTAGTTTTTAAACAATTCTCAAACGCTCAAAATGAATTACATACCTTCCCAGAATGTCATTCTATCCCTGCAGCCTTTTATCAAAGTTCTATCACTCCGAAAAGCTTCGAAAACACAAGCGAGCTGGCTAGCGTGAAATACGGCGAAACGACGCTGCATATCCTTCCTGCCCCCTCCCCCACAAACGGACGCAAACGACTCGTCGGTCTACCAACCACTCCACCCACAGTAAACTAAAATGGAATGACCCACAGTCATTTCGAGATATTTTCACAAAACACAAACACGTTTTAATTAAATACGAGTTAGCTTGACGCCCCAACCGCGATATAAATAAGTTATTTATTAAGAAACTATTGGTTATCGATTTTTAAACCACTGCTGCGATGATTTGGCCGCTCGACATGCAAATCGTCTCGGGGGCTACGCCTCTTCGACGTATTTGCATGTCTCGCGGCCAAATCATCGCAGCCGTGGTTTAAAAATCGATAACCAATAGTTTTTAACCAATAACTATTACTAAACCACGGTGTATGGGTTTTTAGATTAACCGTGTATAACGACTACACTTTTAGCATGGGAATGTGTTAGGGTGACGTCACCACCATGCATTAAAGGGCTATAGGCTGTGGCAATCCTCTGGAACAGCGGAACAGGAAAATAATACTCGACTCAGCTGCTGGTGTCAACAACATTTTTAATCCCGCGTAAAAATGACGAATGAATAAAAACTGACGGATGAATAACAAAATTGTTTACATTTGTCTGGCCTTGTTATCGGACGTTAACAGATAACGGAAACACGTTCGTTGACGAAAATAAATTCCTTCCTCTTCAAGCTGAAAAGCCTACATAATGTTGTTTGTAATTTCCCCTTACCAGCAGCTTACATGCACTAAGGAACATCAGAGAGTAAATAGCCCAGTGGTGCGAGTGAGGTTTTAGGAACGACCATGGAAGGAACAAAAATTGTATAAAGCAGAACTATATTGTATAAGGCCGACCGCACACTGAGCGGCCAGGTCGCGCGGCCACAAAACCCGGCGACTTGTGCAACGACCACGTCTACAGCGGCCAGGTGACGTCACCCTTTTTTCCTCGATTCTTGTGGATCAAGCGACGAAAATGAACGCGGAGCAAACATCAGCACTGTGGTATTTACTGTGGAAACAAAAGAAAATAAATAAAAAAAATTCTGGGTGCAAAGATAAAGAAAAAGCAAACGCGAGCACACGTAAGCACTGACGCAAACAATACTGCGAAATTGATTACGATGACGCCTGCAGACGATTGGCCGCTCTTGCTTGAACTGCCAGTGCGCTATACTCTGTTGAATCGTATGCAAACATCTGTGTCCGGGAAATGTTTGCTGAAAGTGCTGATGCGTGATCGGATTTTTTTTATTTTTAGACAATGTCCTAAAAAACGTTTCATGTGCTGAGAAAAATATCCATGCGTGCGCTCCCGAGAACCACTTAATTAACTTTTACCGGCCTAACATGGATATTTTATTTCTTATTTTAATCTCCTGTCAATACATACAGTATTGTAGATACCTCTTACTTTTTACAGATATTCGGTTGTAGCAAATTTTCTGAGTGTTTTTAAACATTTTAATTGTACGTAATTTTACTTTTAGTTTTGTCATTTTCATACTTGTATTTTTAAGTATAATAAAGTGTGTAAGTATTGAACTTTTTAACTTCTCACTTTTGTATACATATATATATAATTGTAACAGATTTTGGACTGTATTTTCACATTTTTAATTGTACATATTTTTATATTGAGTACCAGCCACATAGCTCGCTCCGTTGGCATCGTCTCGCTTCGCTCGAGGCGGTTACTTATTACATTCACATACAAACTGACTGAAATTTCAAGCCCAAAAAAACCTACACCTCTTTAAATAATGTGTAGATGACTCCGTATTTCGTCCACCACCCCCGCAACTTATTTCACAACCCGATTCCTGTTGTAAAAAGGGAAATTGTTGACTTATCCTCCCTTTTCAACTGCTAAGGTTATCTATGGGGAAGAAGGACAATGTAAATAAATAAATAAATGATTTTTATTTTCCTCAGAGAAGAAAAAAAAAGGGAAACAAATAACCTTCCTTACCACTTTGAGTACAAGGCTACTTCATTTCCTCAACAATCCTACATCATAATGCAGAAAGCTGCCGCCGCCCAATCGCAAAACGAGAGCAATAATCCAGTTTCCGGATCCAAAATCTGGCATAGGATTGCACCATCTAAATTTCCACCTTCTGAAACTAAATCCGGCGCGAGATGGGAGGAGGGGGGGGGGTCATAATTAATTTGCAATTTCAACCAATGAACAACAACAAAATCCTACAAGCTTGTTACTGTATTTTTTTTAATGTTGGCATGAATATCATTTTAGTTTGTGATTTTGTCCAAAATCTAAGATTTTTGTGGGGAGCACCCAGGGAGGTACAACTGAAAAGCTCCCCCCCC
>JAHWFP010049582.1:21724-34758 GCA_023313725.1 Lithobius niger | reverse complement strand
CCCCCCCCCCCCCCCCCCCCCCGTAGCGCCGTCACTGAGCACAATACAATCCGCCAAATAGACACCGAATATTGACAATTCAAGTGTTCGTCGAAGAGAGCCATATTTCATAAGCCATAGCAATAAATAATATTTTTAGTAATATTATAAGTAATAATTGTTCGATTTACGTCAAATTTCGGCTCAGCAATACTTTTGGGGGTATAAAGCGTTGTACGAAATTTCATTTCAAGCCGACCTTTCGTTTGGGCTCCACCCAGACTAAAAAAGTGCAAAAAACGGACCAACAAACCAACGGAACAACGGACCAACATTTTGCAATTTGATGTCTGTTATAGGCTACGCTTCGCTCGCTCGCTCCGCCAACAAAACTGATTTACAAAATTGCCTTACGTACTCATTAAGCTGACCAACGGGTAGTAAGTCTTTACCGCTTAACAGCCGCTCACTGATGAAATCTCAAAGACCCTTAATGTTAAATCTTGTCCGTGTTCAATCCTTCTAAGGTTTTACTCTTTGGTTCTGCAGAACGGCTCAAGATGGGTTACATAAATACGGATGCAAACCTATTTACGTTGCCTTTTGGACTTAAATGTCAGACTGCCTGAGCTGGGAATCAAACCAACGACCTTTGAAGTATGGCTCAGCGGTAGGACCTCGGCCTTTGATTTCAAAGGTCGTGGGTTCGATTCCCCGCCCAGGCAGTGTGACGTATAAGTCCAAAAGACAACGTAAATAGGTTTGCATCCGTATTTATTTGACTCTTTGACTTTTATATTTAACAGTCCTTTTTTGTTTAGTAATCTGCGTTACTTAAGAATTGTAGCGCAACTATAAAACAATTCAAGTGACGGTACTGCCTGCAAAGAGCAACGCACAATTCACTCAAAGAAGGAAGTACACCTCCATTTTTTATTTTTTTATTTTTTACATCTAAAGATTTCACGGTTTAATTTTTTTTCTTGTTTCCGTGTTTTAAACTTTTTTATTTTTTAAAATTGTTAATTGTTTTTTGTTAATTAATTTTTTTAAATAATTTTGTCTGTTTTTAATTCTTAATTTGGTCTTTCATTTTCGTGATTTTTTTTTCTAAATTTGATCGCTTTGATTTACAACGTTAAACAAATTATAAAAATAATTTGTAAAATTGTAATTAATAAAGTTGAATTTTTTTCAGTTTTTTTTTTTGTAAAATTCAAATTGGCCACCTAATTTGGAGATAACACTCGTTATAGATTAATACCGATCATGGTACATTAAATTAAATTAAATTTCACCATTTTAATTAATTGTAGTTGTTTTTGCTTACGACATACTAGTGTGTGTCTAGATACTATGTTAGTATGCACGTTGTCATTGTCCGTCCAATCAGAGACGATGCCGACAATACCAACAATGGTTATAACAATACTTTTGTACTTACGCGCCCTCCCCCACCACTTCCTTTATAACTCCAGGCTCCAAACCTGAAATGGTGTGCAGTTCGTATCGTACTATCTCCGTATCGATGAATAACTACCCTACAGGATTTAACATGGGGATGAGCGGACTAGAAGAATCAGCTAGCTAGTAGCTAGAAACACATTTTCAGTGTTATTTAGGGTCAGATTTCGCATTGAAGCTGTTTAGCTCACATTCTACTAGACTTAATTTTTGCCAGGTGAGTCATTCCTCTCAATTTTACACAATTTAAGCTTTTGTACCGCATTATTGTTTTCCCCCAAACTACTTAAAATGTGTTAAAGTAAGCTTCAGGATATAAGACACTTACGCAATGCCGTCGCGCTGCGATGGTTAGCATCTTCGACAATTGAATTGATGTGATGTTTGTCGCCTAACTTGGCGCAACACACTATCGTGTGTCTAGATTCATTTTAGTATACACGTTACTTCAGTCGATTACGTCCCGTTTCGCCAAATCTCGTTTCGCCAAAAAGAAAGCAGATTAACAGCTTTTGCCTCAGGTGCCAGTCCCGTTTCGCCAAATCCCGTTTCGCCAAATACTGTTCACTGAAATTTAGGCACACGAAACATTTAAAACATTTAAACGCGAACATTTATAACATGATAGTGGTCAGACATTTATAGACAAACACCCGTTTTGCAGAATAATTTGTTTCAAATGTCATGCCTCATTCGCGTTACCACGCTCTCTGCGGCTAAACTCATGACATCAGAAACCGCAAACAATCACAAATTACTTCCAACTAGACATGCCTCTTTAACTTCTGCAATGTTAAATTTGTGAAGAATATTTCGATTCTGCAAAACCGGAAGTTCCCGTTTGGGAAAGGTTAACCATCACGTGTATAACTAACTATTCTTAAAAGATAACCTTGGCATTGACGTAGTGACCACCAAGCATTCTAAACAACATTTAAAGTACACGTTTTTCCGTTTGAATTGCCAGTTTTCAAAACGCTAATAAATCAACTGTTCTTATTCTACCACTGCTTGTCTCTGTTAAATGTTTGCCTTTTAAAGCCCTCATTCTATAGAAATAAGGTAATAAATTTCGTGTACGTAAAATTTTGACAAATTCGTTTTGGCGAAACGGGACTGGCCCCTGAGAAAAAAACTGTTAATCTTTTTTTTTTGGCGAAACGGGATTTGGCGAAACGGGACTTAACCCTTCAGTCTGCCGCAAAGTCTGTCAAAGTCACCATGAATCAACAGATTGTGTCGCCACGTCACATTCCAGTTACCACGTTACCGTCACAGGTATTGCTTTGTGAGTCATTAATCCCTGTATTAACGAGAAGTTAAATAAATACGTATGCAAACCTATTTATGTTGCCTTTTGGACTTAAATGTCAGACTGCCTGAGCGGGGAATCGAACCCACGGCCATTAAAATCAAATGCCGGAGTCCTAACATTGTTAGGGCTCCGGCCTTTGATTTTAAAGGTCGGAAAGGCAAAAAAGGCAAAAAGGCAACGTAAATAGGTTTATATCCGTATTTATTTAACACTTATCGAGCCCAATTGGCTTTCTGTCCCGTTTATAATGAGAAGTTGACATGACGCATGGGAAGGAGGAAGGCATTGGATGGCGAGAATATTACAGGACATTGATTGAAGACGAAAAAGAATCGCACGTGTACTTACAAACAATTTCCTAGCGATGACAAACACATAGGTTTGCATCCCAGAAGCAGCTGCTGGTGGCTAATGCGGAAAAGGATATGGCATTCTCTAATATTGTTGTTGGTGTTGTTTTGATAAATACGGCAACGTGGGATGAATGATTAAAGGAAACGTCCCGTTTTAGAACTTCCGTCAAAATATTTTGCTTCTGCGGCACTTGAACATGTTTGTCCAGTGCTTCGGTTTTAAAGCGTGAATGGCCTCTTTTGAGCTTAGGTGCAAAAATTAATCAAATGGTTCTCAGAAGTAGTACTAAAAAATTGACGTGAGGCGCAGTATTTATTTTTTTATTTGCCATTTTTCAGATGGTTATTTGTTTTTTTTTACCAAACAAAACCATTCAGTAGCTTACATCTTGCGGTTTCTTGCAATATCCTTGTTTTAATGCCGGACTCATCCACGTTCTGAGTATAAATGTTGCGCATTGGATAAAAGTCTTTCTTTAGATCTTAGTTTTTAGTTGTGCCACACCTCTGAACGGCCCTTAGATTTGTTTCGAGGCGATCATGTGATGTGGTTATCGGCTCCAGGAAGTATTTGGCGAAAGTGTAGACACATGATCAGAAATTTTTTTTAAGACTATGGCATAAAAAAACGTTTCATGCTCCAAGGGAGAAAAACCGATACGTGCGTTTCTGAGAACCACTTAATTAAATTTAAGTGGCTTTATGTGAAATCCGATGCAACTTTAGCGTAAACATACAGAATATTCACTTTTTAAATCTCTGAGTTTGAAACATACAATATTTCGTCTCTAGGGGTCGCTTAAGTTTTCATCGTAAGTCATCCCACGAATTAAAAAATAAAAAATAAATAAATAAAAATGCATTAAAAGCAGGATATCGTACCGTTACCAAAAACCGGTAAAGACAGCTTGAAATTGCCGAACCGTAACCATACAGATACTTGTAAGTGGCGTCAACTGTAACCATAGCCAAACCTAATTAAAATTAAAAACAAAAATCTCAAGTGTGGCGTAAAATAGTGTGTATGAATGAAGTTTCACTTTACTTGTTAAAGTGTATACTGATAAAAATTGACGGTTAAGTGAAAAAGTATATGAAGAATTCAGAAAATTGCATCTGTGTAAGTCCTGTTATGTTTTAACAATAATTTAAATTAGTATATTTAAAAGGTTTTTATAATTTTTTAATTTAAATAATTAAATGTACAATTGAAAAAAAATTGCATCTGTTGAAGCGCTGTTGTGCTTTACGTTTTTTGGAGCGTACAGTAGCTCCGCTATGAAGACACTCTCAATGTCATCTTCCACCGCGCATCACGCGAAAACCACAAAGACTATTCAAACCAAACTTTGCATGCAGTAACACGGGAGTCTGGAAAAGGTTTATCAAAAAAAAAATTAGGAGTCGGACATGCGGTCGACGAACCATCCCGGTGACAAAATGAACCAATAGCAAGAGCCAAAATCAAAACAACAAAGAGACGGCCAAGCCGTTCCTAAGTATAGAGCAGTGACATTTGCCGCCATATTGGCACCAGTATGGGTTTTGGAGGGCATAACTACAAGGTGCACTACATAAAAATGGAGGGGAAAACAACAGAAGAGCGGATTTCTTTGGCTTAAAATATAACGTTGTTTTCTCCAACAACAAAAATCGTGCCTTTTAGGTCTAAGAAATCACTCTTCACAGCATCGGCTTCAGTATGACGCCCTTCTATTTCTCTCTGTAGTGCCCCTTGCAGCTCACCCATTAAGGCTCCAGCATAGAGTTATATACAATAATACTACGTCGTGTCAATGCTCTATAGGTTATCAGCCACCTTTCCGAGGAGAGAGATATAACAATGTCGAGGCCCGCAGAGCCAAGCCATTGTTGTATCTCTCCCGAGGAAAGTGGCTGATAACCCATTTATCACCCAATTTCACGATCTCAGTCCGACAACAAGAGTACAGCACGCACACAACAAAAGATGAATCGTGCTGACGTTCTTTTGCTCAAAAAGGTCGACAAAGCGACAAAGATGTCATTGTTGACAGCATTGTTATTCCTTGCTTAGTGAAGGGTACTGTGCTCTTGTTTATTGATTGTAACTCGATTCCGAAGTACCCCATCACCGTTCATACCACGGAAACTCAACGACGAGCAGCCCCTTCAGACAACTAATGTTACATTTTTTTGTAGGAGAAGTTGTTCGAAGAAGCTATTCGGCATTGACTTTCCAAGGTACTGAATCGTAAAAACCTTTACAGTTCAGTGTTATGATGCTTTCGTCCTACAAGAAAAAATAAATAACAAAACGAAAGCATTTTTTCTTGCTTAAGCACGGAGCTGCTCTTAATTTTAATCGAGACTGTAACGTCCTTTTTAACATCTGGAGCAAGCGTGATGTTCTTAAATTCATAAGTGCAGGCGTGATATCCAGGCGTGATACCCAAGAGCAGGCGTGATATCCGATATCACTCCTTGTTGCAATATCGTCGTGTTCCATTGTTAAAGGAGGACTGAGATCGTGAAATTGGGTGATAATTGTTGAAGGCATCCGATTGTTAAAAGATTGATTGTTGATGATAAACAGACGGCGTGTATGTATATTGCAGCAAAGTGGACTAGCAGAATAGGCTTTTAATATTGTTCGTATCTGGGCACATGGAGTTGGGCGCAGCCGCGGCCCAAATTGAATAAGTTTACATTCGGCGTTATGCCACGGCTCTGAATTAAAATCAAATTAAATCAGCGGCCTCACTAGCAGACATGTGTCTGTCAACTGTGAGCAACTGAAGCATATTTTGTAAGGCTGAGCCGATCCCGATTACAGATTCTGACTATCTCACGTAATTCCTAACCGACATTTTCAATATTGGTAGAAATCGGGATCGGTACAGAAAATCCAGATAGATCAGTAATAAACCAAATTGCAGAAATTTTCACTTTCCGTCGACCGATTTTGACGTAATGAATACACCGTTTTCAAGGTTTCTTCACCACCTTTCCAATGGTCCAAACCCCAAGCAGCACGAAAAATAAACCAAACTGTAAAAACAAAGCAAAATAAACAAAGGCAAAAACTGGTAAAGCGGCCACTAAGTTGAGAGTGGTTCGGCCCTTCAAAGGAGTGATATCAACACGAACACAAACTAAATAAAACAAATTACCAGTTTTAGTTTTTGGAATGATTTAGAAATTGTACGGCAAATCTTTAAATTTTATTGGGGGAATTTGGTATCGGTAATCGCTCCGGATTTGGTATCGGTCAGTTTCGTTTAATGATCGGCTTGGGTAGAAAAAAGGTGATCGGCTCAGCCCTAATATTTTTGTCACATTGAGGTTAAATCCCAATACGCCCGAAATTGAAATTGGGGAAAATGTAAGGAAAAGGTGCAAGGATAAAGAAAAACTAGCCTTTCCCTGGCTGAATGATATCACTACTTTCAAAGGCCGACCCTTTTTGCTAAACAGCCAAACAGGAAAGAAAGCGGACCCAGCTCCATTATGTCGACAGCGGAAATGACGACGGTCCTAGTCATATATGATTCGTAAAGCACAAGAGCGCTTAAACAAATGTAATTGTCTCAATTGTACATTTGATTATTTAAATTAAAAAACCACAATACGAATTGAGGTACATTCTAAACCTTGCCTGACTAAAGTCTAAAAAATATTTAAAAATAGCTTCAAAACGAACCGTAACCAAACGGTAACCGAAATAGAACCGAAAAAAGAAGTTCGATTCTCTGATTAAAAGTTCATAAAACCACCAGCTGGAGATGTGTAACAGTAAGTTCATAGATGGAGGCCATGTTTGAGGTGACGACCTCAAAAGGGTCGGATCGGAGGTTAAAATAAAACATGGTTTAAAGAGTGGGAAGCGTGGTATTCTCATGGTTTTCCCCCCTTCTTATTCTGGGGTCGTTGGCCTTGTAGCCCGGCTTTCAACTAAAGCAACATGTTAGTTTTACCCTTGGCGGAAGGATAATTAATGATATTATTTATCCTTCTTCCAAGGTTTTAGCTGGTCTGGCGTTCTGTTCCCACTCGTACCCAAGGTTTCTGGGAATGATATTAATTATATTGCACCTGCTGGGGCCAACGGCCTTGTAGCCCGGTCTTCTACCCAAGCAGGTTTGTTAGTGTTAGCCTGTACTTGGTGTTAAGACTCCGAGAGTTTTATGAGAAGTGCAAGCATTTTTCACCTCAATTTGGCGGCGGTTTGGCATTGTTTTTGTATTTCTGTATTAAAAAACACCACTGATGTCATCAAAAGTGGGGTCTAGAAATCAGTTTCTCCCTAAACCACCAAACAGAGCTAAACAAACACACCACTGTTGGTGATAGTCCGGCTTATTTCTGTTGATAACATTTAACGCGGCTTGGCATGAGGTCAACCATCGTCAGCGATGAATCTGTTTGCGGCAAAACTATTTCCTCGCGCGTGCTTAAAGCTACCACCCGTAACCACCTCATCCGGCTAATGGGCAATTTTGCGTTGGTCTCGCCTGGTTACATGTATTAGCTAAGCCTGGTCAAATCCATTAGCCACGTCTAGTTCCGATTGACAAATGCTCTGATTGTGTAGCGAATGTTCCGCTGAGCTTGTTGAGTTTGATAAGCTCTGATTGTAGTTAGGAAGGTACTAAACTGTGTCGCAACGTCACTGCGCACGCGCGACGGTAAGTTGGGAGCCAAACTATCGCAGATAGTGGCGCGTTTTATTCGCTTTGTTAGGTGGTTTAGGAAGGCAGTGAGCGTTCGAAAACCTCTCTGCCAGCTAGTATAGTGACTGAGGCAGCCCAAGATGTAGTGACAATTTTCCAGCATTGGAGATTTTGCACCGGAATTCCACAACTCAAGGTTCCTTCAAGACTTGTGACGCCATCCGTTACTGAACTCCGCGAAACAAAGGGTTCAAAACTCCAACAAAACTCCGCAAAACTCCAGCAACGCAACAATTAAAACCAAGCTTAAACTGAATTGGCACTGAATGTTACACACAATTTCACGTTTAACATTATTACAAACAAAAACGTCAAGTGTGTGTGGTTGTGGAGATTGTGTTGTTACGGTGTGTGTAATGGTATTGTGGTTGTATTAAGTTTGGCGGGGGGGGGGGGGGGATTACTTTGGATCAAGGCTCCCCGGGTAAATAAAATAATCAATCAAGTGTGGCGTAAAAAAAGGGTTTATACGATTGAAGTTTCACTTTACTTGTTAAAATGAGCACGGATAAAAATTGATGATTTTGAATTGAAATAATCAAATGAACAATTGAGAAAATTGTTTCTGTTTAAGTGCTGTTGTACGTAAAATATATGATTGGTAAAGCAGAACAGCACTTAAACAGTACAATTTTGTCAATTGTATATTTGATTATTTCAATTAAAAAATCATCAATTTTTATCCATGCACATTTTAACAAGTAAAGTGAAACTTCAATCGTATAACCCGCCCCCCCCCCCTTTTTTTTTTTACGGCACAGTTGACGTTTTAGTTTGTAATCCGTGTACCTTTTTTTACGGCAATGGCGTCACGTTACAAAAGTTTATGCATGCAGTTGATTGTTGCTGGCTACTTTGAAACAATTCAATTCAGCTCTGAAAGCCTGCATCTAGTAAATAAATACGCCATTCTATCGTTTCCACCTGCCAATTTCGAGACCGAAGGCCGAAGGCCTCGAAATTAACAACGTAGCTTAGTTTGGATTAAATCTATATGCGTTTAGCTGAAACACGGATTCTTTCGAACATATTTATTAGGAGCCGTGGCCCGAAGCCGTACGCCCCATCAACCCTATGTACACAATACCGTTACACACTCTCAGTACTACACATACTACGCACCATACACTATACACTGTCAACAATCTACTTTTTAGCAAAGACGTAAAACGTATACGAAGATTGGATCTTGAGTTTGCTGAGTGGCATTGTTCCCTAATTACAATGGTTAAAACAATGTAACACAATCAAAATGATCGTTAAGGGTCCCGTAACTCCGAGATGGCTCGGCCAATTGAAAAAGTGGTGTCTCTGAGGATGAAACCAAGGAAAATTTCTGGGTTAGATAATGTTTCAGATTTTAGGTAGATGCAGTAGTTTTTTTTTTTTTGCAACCGTGTCACACAAGAACAAGAACAAGTACCACCACATCAACAAGAAGTGAACAGTTTTCAAATTTACGTGTGGTTTCTTACATTTACTCTTGCACGGAAATGCGTAAAAGTTGTTATCATATACCTTCCACACCTATCTACTATCTGGCCAAGTTTGGTCGAAATATTTTGAATAGGAACGGAGAAATTAATAGTTTTAGTTTTGCTATCGCCGTGTATGATAAGACTGTCATTTCACACAATTATTATACCGAATAACAATTCTGAAATATCACTCCACTGCAACAATGGGCGAGACAAGCCGACAGTGTGACACGTTAAAGATCCAGAGTTTTCCGCTTATATATGGCAACTTACATTATCTACCGATATCCGCATCTCAGCCCTCTTGTAGCAACACAAGGATACAGGAACACATTCCGTTTTAATTTATATTTAAACGGAAAGTTAGTTTTCACAATGATAAATGCTGAAAACAGGCAATTGAGGTAACATGCTAAGCATTAAAATTCATTACGATATGAAACCCATTGTGAAAATTTAAAGTATCTCATTTAAAACTTTCTTTCAAAGCGGTAGTTTCGCCGGTACATATTTGTGTACTTGTGGATGGATCGTTTCCATGTAAAATGTCGGACGCATCGATTTCCAACACTCATCCCACACTGCAGGATTCGCACCTTAATGGGATCTGCATCATTTCGTCCCGCAATATAAGTTGCCAGTGTTTTCATGTCGTAGTGTGGACTGTGGACTGTGCCTGTGGACTGTGCCTGTGCCTGTGCCTGTGGACTGTGGACTGTGCCTTCTATTTTTAAAATGTATCACAAGTGACCCCCATTATCTACGGCATTGCTTTTTAAGTGTGTACCGGGGAGTGTTCCGGGAGTGTTCCGGGGAGTGTTCCTTGTGTGCCGCGAAGTTGGTTAAAGGGTGCCGCGAAGTTGGTTAAAGGGTGCCGCGAAGCACAGTGAATCGTCACAAAAATCCCGCAACAGCGTATGTCGTCATCCTTCAGCGGCGCTTACGTGCAGCAACGCGAGGCTCGTTTACTGGGGTTGGTAACCTTGTAGCTCGATCTCCGGCAAAGGTCTAGTTAGGGCAAGATTAGCAAGGGATAGGTTGCTAGTCTGTAGTAATAAACAACGATGTGTTTTGTTGCGTATAGCACAGTGGCATGTTCGTAAAGGGTGCAATATCTTTTTGCTTGAAAAAATAAAGCTCAACTTTGGAACAGAGGTGACATTGTGCCCGCAAGAAATTCGATGGGTACCTCGGGTCAAAAAAGGTTGAAAAGCTCTGATCGATGGTACAGTACCAGAAAGAGAACAGACAATACAAGTACCAGAGTACCAGACAAACTATTTACACCATTCGATTCTGCCCCCCAAAAATGGTTAAAATGAATTTTTAAAAACACCGAAGTTTGAAGCGTAAGTAGCCCGCAAGTGACCAGAAGTGGCCGAGTGAGTCCATCGTGTATGGAATGGTACCGATAGAGACAAACGGTTTTCACCATTAGAGTCAGCGTCCAGACATTAGTTATGAAGCGGAATTGGCCCAAAAGTGGCGACAGTGGCGCAAGTGTATAGAAGACCGGCTGCGACCGGGTGGTCGCTACAGCCACCTGTTATGTTCTCCACATTGCTGACGTTGTTCCTTCACCCCTCCTTCTCCGTGTGGCAAGGTGGCCTGATGATTAGCATGATCGTCTCATGTACCAGAGGTCCTGGGATCGAATCCGGCCTCAGCCATCCCTGGCATTTTCGGGAAGAGAAGGACCCCGTGATGTCTCGTGCTCATGTCGATTGTGGCACGTAAAAGAACCTAGGAATTTCCGATGGGATTCACCTAGCAAAACTGTCCCTCTCTCTTCTTCTGGTGCCATGGCTTCGGCTGGGAGCGCGTCAAAAAGCTACGCCCCTCATTCTGCCGAGATCTCGTCCTCGGCGAAACGAGACAAGGTCGATATACGTACAGTTCCGGTTAAAAAAAAAAGGCCTTCATTATACGGAAGAAGTTGCATTATTAATGTATGTGACTCTGAACGAAATTGTTGATATCTCGAAAACTACTGAACAGAATTGAATGAAACAAAAACTGGGTTGCTTATAATATCAGCTATATTTTTATACGTGTTACAACATGTAATGTTAAGTAGCCAAATATGATTGGCCGAGCGAGCAAGACGAGTTAATAACTAGTAATATATCTCTTAAACTACTGGATAGAATTTAATAAAACAAAAACTGGATTAATTGGTATGATATACGCTATATTTCTATACGTATGACATGCAATATTAGGTAGCAAAATATAATATGTAATTCAGTCTTTGTTTCATGGAAAATTCCTTGCACTAGTTTTCGAGATATCGTCAGATATCAAGATTTTTTTCTCGCTCGGCCGATTATTTTCATTCAGTTAAAGTAGTATTTAATAAGGGTAGACATATAGTGGACAATCTAATAAGCATTTTTAGTCTGTGTTTCATGAAAATCCGTCTAGTAGTTTTTGAGATAATTGAATTTCTCCATGGTTATTACTACGACCCTCGATATAAGGAAAAAGGGCGTTTTTCTTGACCGGAACTGTACATCGCTGAGAATAAATATCTGCGGAATCACTAATTATTTCGGAACGGATTACTTTAATTTCTCTTTAAGAGAACTTTAAAGGCTCGCCATTAGGTCTTCAATCCAAATACCTCTTAATTGTCTCCATTGTGTTTCTTCGTTTAATATTTTTTTTTAGTAGTAAAATATTTATTCCTTGTCTTTAAATTTTAGACCAATTAGTGCAGTATCAAGAGGAGGGTATTCATATTGATCTCATCTTCAACTTCCAATTAATTTTTATATCACAATAACGATACGGAACTCATTAGTAAGTAGAGTATAAACACGCTTTCCGCCAGCAGGCAAGTCTTGATTTTGCTTTCACTGCTCACAACAAACGTAAGAAGTTCATGAGGAAGAGGGAGAAGGTCTGTAGAACAGTGAGTATTCTTAAAGGGGCTACCCCGCTCCCCCTCACGAGATTCTTATCAATTTGTCTCTATACGCTATATTCAGTATTGATAAGGCGTTATTCACTCCCTGTTACGTCACTGGTCTAAGTGTCCTACGTTTTTCGATCGTTCTTTCGTAAGTTGCAGCTGTATGACTAGAAGTTGGGTTTGGTAATAAGGTCGGATGGCGCCGTACTTCCGGTTAAATTGGGGAGAATGGAAATAAAAAGAACGTCCAGGCTGGAAATCGGTTGACATCCCCACATTCATTTTAATGATTGCATGGTTCGATGTAGGAAGTCAAGAGGGCTTGCCACGACTAACGGCATTTTCGGTCGTTGATGTTCAAGATGGTTCGTGTACAAAAACCTATTTGGCTATCCTTCAGCACAGTCCTAAATTTAAACAGGTCCGACCTGCGTAAAACCTTAAAAACAGACCCTAAATCGCTCCGCATTGATAGAGCAAAAAACAGAGAAGAGAAAAAAAAACCCAAAGAAAAGCCTAGCTTCAAGCATGCGTCGAAGCCTTGCACACAATTTTATATAGAATCTTTTACATTTTATACCAAATCTATATATATAATTACACAAAATCCGCAAGGCAGCCAGCAGCAGCCAGCAGCAGCAGCAAGCTGGACATACGAAGCAGTCATCTGCATCTGCAGCGCCCAGAACGCAACGTCCAGCAGCGCGAACATACGATGCCATCTACCGACCGAACGGCAACTTAATGAGGGGGGGGGGGCGGACGGGGGGGGGGGCAGGGAAGGGGAGTGAGACGACGCGGAATGAGTGAGCGAAGCGA
>JAHWFP010049580.1:0-14677 GCA_023313725.1 Lithobius niger | reverse complement strand
TGCATCATTGTAAGTAGCGTAAGAGTGTATTAGGCTAGGTATGCTTGTATGTTAAGAATAAAACTTGTAGAACTGAAACATTCATAACTGCACAATCTCCCTATTCTGAGATCAAGGTTTGAATGACCGAGGGTACACGGAGGTTTTTTACGTCGTTTTATGTTACGTCGACGTAGCTTACGTCGATGTAGTGCTTAGAGCGCTTTAAAAACCTCCGTGTACCCACCTAAAACCATTTCAAGTCGCTTTATCTCAAACCACCTCGATACGTCGACGTAAGGAGTTGAAGCGCTTTAACAACCTACGTGTACCCACCTAAAACCCATTTTCTACGTCGCTCTAAGGATTGCTTCCCTTTGATTGGTTGAAATGAGCGCGCTGAAACGTCACGAAACTAGGATGGCAACCTGTCACTTCGTTAAAACGATGTCGAAAGCCAGCTGGCTGAATGGGGACTTCGCAATAAAGAGGGGTTCGCTTGATGGGGGGATTAGATAAACGCGACGCAGGAACCCCCGCTGGCGTTTTAACTCACTCCAACTGCAACCTCCGTGTAACCACCTCTCTGCTAAAGCGATGTGAGTTCAAGTCGACGTAAGATAAAGCGACGTAAGATGAAGCGACGTAACTGTGTTTAACTGCAGTTTGAAGTGCAGTTTTTTTGGGGTGGGCAATTTACTGCACTTTTACTGCACTTTTTTTCTGCAGTTTTTCTGCAGTTCATTTTCAGCAGTGTTTGCTCTATCTATCTTTCATCTTTCACCTTATTAGGGGATTACTTCTGGAGGAGAAGACGTACAAACATGCAAACAAACAAATCGTGAGTTTGGAATGATGTAGGTGACATGTAGATATGCTGAGAAATGTGACGAACGAACTGTGGGCAACATTTGCAATCAGTTTGCGTCGAAATAATCAGTACAATAATCTGTACATAGAAATTATATGAATCATGGATCGTCTTGAAGCTATTAGATACACACATATTAGCTATCAGCTACAGAGATGATCTGGAGAAGGATGCACGCAAAAAATAACCTAAACGGACGACGTATTTTGCAACGTAACATATATGGGTATTAAAATTGGTTTTGCATCAATGACTTGATGCATGGAAACCTGGTTTCAAAACGATGACAAACATTTGTGTTTCTGAAGTACGGTGGTGCGTGGATTGAGCGAGCAGAGCGAGAGATTTCCACGTAAAGTAAACTTTTTCAATGTGTGTCTCGCTTTGCTCTCTCTCAATTTTTCATCTCTCACTTTCATAGGGGATTACTTCTGGAGGAGAAGACGTACAAATGTGCTAACAAACAAATCGTATGTTTTGGATGATATATATGAAATGCAGGTGCGCTTTGGAATGTGATGTACGAACTGTGAGCAATAATTGCAATTAGTTTGCGTCGAAAAAATCAGCACATGATTTAGTGATGCTCTTGGAATCAAAGAAATTACTGGAAGCATGGATCGACGGGCACGTGGCTCTCGGATGGCCAGACTGTTGGAATGATTTATGGTTATTATTTGTTTATGCAGTGAAGCCTTACGAAAAATGTGTACTGCACTCTGACCATTTGCTTGATCATTTTAGACGTGGATTGTCTGTCAGCAGTACAAGAGTTGCAGCATGAAAGCTCCTCGAGCGTAGCGAGATGATGCGGAATGAGCGAGCGAAACAAGCGACTCCGCTAGTTCTTCTTATATTTTGGTTTAATTTTTTCATGTGATTATAAAATTTCCAGCTAGAATCTACTTCTGGTCCCAAATACTTAATATTATGTATTTTATTAATTTTGCTGCAAATACATTTTAAGTTTTCACTTTCACAATTATCCTCACATATTATTATGTCTCTCTTTGGTTCATGCATGTGTGAGGTTTTTATTGGGTGATAACAAGTTTTGTCTTTATTTAAAATTAATTCATTTTGTAATAAATAAATTCTCTATTTATCAAAATCATCTTGCAGGTGTTTTATAATTTTCTTATTATTATCTATCTATATATATATATTTCGTTCAGGAGCAGACTTAATGAAGCATTATTAGGGAGTATTAAACAAGCGAAGCTTCAACAATCGACAATGAGAACGGATATGCGCTCTAACAAATAGAAACAAAGACTATTGGTTCAATAATGCTGACTATTACAGCCGTCTTGAATCAGCGGGAATCAGCTAGACCGGCGTACGGGGAACAACTAGTTGTGTATAATTATATTAATAAACAAAAACGGAACGTTAAATGTTTAGAGTAAGGATCTAAAAGTCAAAACCTAGAAGGAACACGGACAAGGTTTGACAGTAAGGGTCTAGGTGTAAAATTTTGTAAGAGGCTGGTAAGCATTAGACCCTTACTACCCGGTGGTTAGCTTATAGTTCTACTCTATTCGGACAGAAAGTGTGTATGAACGATTGTAGCAGGTTTTCTTTGTTCTCAGAATATTGTTATGGAAGTTTAAGAACATAATTTTCTTGTGAAGTTTGGCAGTTTGTGTCTTTTGATGCTTTAGAATTTTTTTATTATACTTCGTAGATTTACGGCAGAGGATAACCTATAGTAATGCTCTGTGCTGCGAATACCCTGTAATGTTACTAAATCGAAAAATAATTTTCAACATTCAGTAAAGCAGTAAACTTATATCATACTACCACTGGATCATCACATGGGAGGATTTACAGTTTTTCGTGAAAATACGGTGGTGAAAATACGGTGGCTATCGCCAGTGTTAATATCAAATAATCCACTGATTCCAAAAAAGCCTTGTCCTTCATCAGAAAGTTGTACAATAAAGAAATGGCATCAAAATGTACGAGCATTTTATACCAATGAAGGTTGTGCGTGCCATCCGTCGTTTGATTAGGACTGACCAATCAGAGTAGGTCTCAACGCTTCTTCCTCCTAGGCAAGAGATGTCTTCTAGGATTGGGAGTTCACTCGATGGTAAACATTGACACGTGTGTGGGCCGTAATCTGTACAGCGATTGATGAAAGCTGTGAAATCAAATTTAGTATCACATAACCCCGTAAAACATGTATTAAAAAGATTGTAAAAAAATGAAAGAGAAATAAAATATTTCCTGTTCAAACTCATCAAGAAGGTAGGAATTCATGAAGATGAGGCCAATCGCATTGCCACCAAATCAATCAGAGACTCCACTAAGCGAATCTACGACAGTCATTGGACAAAGTGGTTTCATTGGTGTGACAGAGGGAAAGTTAATCCAATCAATCTCTCTCTACCAAGCGTCTTGAAGTTCCTCAATGACCTCTTCAACGAAGAATTAAAGGGCTCCACCATTCGGGCTAACGCTCAGTACTCAACTCCGTTTTCAAGACAGCAAACAACACCTCTCCACTCGAAGATTACCGCATTTCAGCACTCATTAAGTTTTTCGAAATGGAACGCCCTGCAACAATACGCTTGTTTCCCGACTGGGACCTCACCATCGTCCTCCAATCACTCATGCAATCTCCCTACGTACCCATGCAAAACAGCTCAATTCACCTTCTCACACGAAAGACTGTTTTTCTGGTTACCCTAGCAACAAGTCTATGTTGCCGTGAAATCCAAGCACTCTCCGCCGACCCAGCCTATTGCAATTTTGGTTCACATTTTCCATCTGTAACCTTAACGCCACTTGCCACCTTACGTGCTAAAATGCAAAAACCTACCGAGCTGTCATGACCCATCACAATTCCAGCCTTGACGAACATACTTGGGAATGAGCCGGAACGTCAACTTTGCCCCATCTGCGCACTCCGGTTCTACCTAACCTGCACCAAACATGATGAAATTCGGAAAGGAAGAAATCAACTCTTCTTACCCCTTGACAAGAATTGTGGTGAAACTTCAGCAATGACAGTTACGAAATGGATCAGGAAGACCATCCACGCAACCTACGACAACAGTGACTGCTCCAGCGATGGCATGAGAGTGACGGCACATGAGCTCCAGACCATTTCGACATAATGGGCGCACCACAACTCCATCCCAATCCATGAAATCCTTTCTGCAGCATCGTGGCGAAACGCTTCCACCGTCACGTCCCACTACCTGAGAGACATGACGATGCAAGCTGACAGACTACTCCGGGTTACCGAGCAGGCGGCTACAAGCAAACTGAAGGAGGATGAGCGTGGTTGGTATCGCCTACAATTTGGGAAGGGTTGTGTCACAAATGAATTTGTTTTCGGGGGCAAATTTTGGCCAATACCGTTGTTTGCGTTGATTTTTGGTGTTGAATGTTTGTTAGTAGTAAGAATTGTTAGGCGGATTGAGTCTATATCGTAAGGTTTACAATGGCTTTTTAGCGCGTTGATGGAGCTGCTCTATGTTAGAGCGCTCTGAGCTATTTTGTTGTGTCGTACTCTTGGTCATTGTTTTGTGACTAATGTTTATTTTTTTCCTGCCGTTTTTTTCCCTTATGCCTTGCTTGGCGTTGAATTTTGGGAGCTGATTTTGAGCGCTGAGTTTTACCCATCTATGACGATTTGATTTCTTGTATTACGAAGCTGTTGGGACCGACCTAAGTGTTGACCGACGTTATGCTGTATCTTGTATGCCGTTTGTAGACGATGGATATCAAGATGCCAGTCGGTAAGTTAAAATTGTACAGTTCTTGAATGTTGTCCCATGATCGTACATTTTGGATTCGCAAGCCTGAAAATGCTATCGGACAGTAGGATTTGTTTTGGCTGCCGAACTGAACGTAGAACTCTTTTTGGCCAGAATTTAGAAAACTTTGTTTTGATTTATGCGAAAACTCCGGTCCCAATATTCGACCAACGTTTATGTTTTGACAATGTCACTGAGTAAAGAAAGTGTGTGAGAGTTTATTGAACATTTCAGATCAGTTATTTCCCTGTTGTCATAGGCGCGTAAGCTGCACGTATCCACGGCGTCGAACGTTGGGTTTAGGTTGGGACATTATATTACAAACCCGACAACCTATTATAACTTTTAATCACTCACGTGGGACCCCCCCCCCCCCCCTATTTTCATCCCTATCGTCTTGGTGCTAATCAACTTAATCCCTTAGGCTTTCCTTGTACCATCAGGTTCGTTTAATACTGGCATTTCCCGCTGCACTGTGCTCCTTGGAGCGACCAGTGGAATATTGTGGCCCGTTTCATTACGTAAGAAAGTTATGCAAATGTGAAAGATTTTGTTTAAAACTGTGTGAAAGGCTTCCCACGCATGCAAGAACTTAAATTCTCGTGCTAGGCTTTCCTTTGGCTTTTAACTTCTCCATACTTTTGCTCGACCAGCGGGGACCGATTTAGGGTTTGCTCTTCTAGACTTATACTGGTCGGGGCTTTAAATTCAGAACTACTATGCTGAAGGAAAGCTTGTTTTTCAGGCCAACATTCTTAGACATCAACCACCGAAATGCTGTAAGTTGTGGCAAGGCTTTTTGACTCAATTCGTTGAACTATGCCATTGAAATAAATGCCAAACGTCAACTGATTTCCAGCCTGGACTTACATTTCATTTCTTGTCAAATTTAATCAGAAGTGTGACGTCTGGAAGTTTGGTAGCCAAACAATTCGACCTTAAATCCAATGTCATATTCTAGTCACACTACAGTTAGCTGAGGAATCCAAGCCTATACTTCCAATGATTACCATAAAGGGGCTGTATTACTGGAATATCTTAATGCTGAGATTTAGTGGAAGTTCTGCAATATTCCAGAAACACCTGGAGATAATCCTTTAGGGTTGTAGTAAAACTAAACAATTTGCTGATGATGCCAGTAAAGCGGCAAAGCATGATGTTAATTTACACAATGTTTTGTCCATGTTTACGGTTGAAATGTTCGAAGGGCAGTATTGGGAAAAACGAGGCAAAATATCTTGGTTTTAAAATTACCATAGATGGCTTGCTGAACCTACCTGCACCCTAGAGACCATTGAAAATTGTTCCACGCATCGTGATGTAGGCCTACAGCAACTCGGGTGTTATTTACGTTTTGTTAATCAAAACTATATACCGTGTTTGGTAACTATTATTTTTTTCCTTAAACAGCTTGCTTGAGGAAAACAGAAAATGGTTGTGTGATCAACAGTATGAGTTGTATTTAAGAAAGTAAAGGCTGCTTTCCCACGTAGTGGGGTGTTGGTATCATACATTACGATGACTGGTAACCACGAAAATTGTGACGTGAGGTGTCTTCTTTTGGTGTGGGTTCCTAATTTTTACATGTTTACTATAAAGGAGAAGAAAGGTGTATCACTATTGCTAGTCTAACCTTAATGTCAGCAGAAAAATGTCATGGGCAAGTGGGTAGAGAAGCATTAAGTATTATTTTTAGAGTGAATTAATTTAATATTTATGTGGGTGATCTATTGTGTTTTCCACTAATAATAAGGCTTTAACTTGTATATTTAACCCTACAAAACGAATTCGTGTAATGGCAGGTGCCAGAATGTTTTCAGTTTACTTTGGTAAAATTGTCCAGAGCAAGGTCAAATGTTTATAATGGAACATGCATACATACACCTTATGTTATGTCCTTTGGTAGACAATTGCACAGGTTCCCCTAGCAGAGTAATGAGGCTAACACAACTTAATGCAAGCACAGGAATGGACAAGTTTAATAAGGCACAAGGCTTCTTATAACTTATGACACGTCATGTGACCAACATGTCTATAGTGATCAGTGTGTATCAATTCAAGTATTGCACTATAACGCTAGCAGGGGTGAGTGCTGGGTTAAGGGTTAACAACATGAGTATCTAAGGAATGCTAACAAATGTGGCGCCACAAGTGACGACGTCACACTAACGACAGCGAAATAAAAAACTAAAAAAAAATCTTAACTACTTGAAACAAAAGAATCAATTGGTTGTATATATGTATATTTTCTATTGTACATGCATCCCTATTGTAAGTGCACTGATAATTTTAGGAAGTGAGTTTTTAAATTAAGGGGAGCAAGGGAGCTGTCAAACTGCTTTGAAAGTAAAGTAGCTGCAATTTTCGAAAGCTGATAATCCGTAAAATTAACATTTCTATTAACTCAAGAAAAAAAATTTATATGGATAGCCTGAAAATTTGGTGGCTTCCTTACGTTTTTACTTTTAATCACTTTAAGCTTGCTTTTATTTGTATTTTTTAAAGATAACAATGGCTTTTCAACGATTCAACAATTTGCCGCGAAAATTTGGAATTTTAATGCTTCTGATCTAGAATTTTCTTTGCAGAACTGGCAGCAACACAGGATGTAGTAGCAATATGCGGCTACCGTTTTTTTGTTGAACATCTTTTTTGAACATCTTTACTTGGGTGGCTTTTTGTTGCTCCAGAGCACACAAGACGTGATGTTTGTATGAAAATAAAAAAACATAAAGGATTAAAATCAAGGAATCAATTTTCCTTACAACCAACTATTACAATCACATGTTTGCCTAAACGATAACAATTAAAATTAGCCTTTTCAATTCAGGGCACGGTTAACATTAATGCGACATTTTTGCCACATGACATAATTTAAAAATAACCCATATTTGGATTAACGGATAACGTGTTACTTAACAACGAGTTTACAACTTGCACAAATTGTGTTTCAAATTTTAGTTGTTATAAGTTTAAACGATCAGGTGCTTCTTTAATTAGTTTGTGTCGTCCTAAAACTGGTGTGCGTTTTTCAGTTTCAATTTCAGTTGGAATTTCATGAACAGGTGAGACGACAGTTTTCATTTACCCCGGGTTTTTTAGTTACGGGTCTTGGCGTATGCTGGGTTGCTATAGGCAACGTAGCGTTTGCTGTTCCTACAATTTCTCCACAGGTGGAGTTGCTCTCGGATTGTAACAATACAAGTGGCATACTTTCTGCAACACCACTTGACGGCTTTTCGGTGATTGGCTGTGGCGATAAACGACTGCATTTATGACAACTTGTTGAGGGTGTTGACAGAAACGCCTGTTCGCACGTACTCCGTTGACTTTTCTGCCCTTGCCACAGGCATAAATAAACAGGGAAGACGTGCACCAATAGATTTGTGTGTTCTATTATTGGTAGACGTGGAGACCTCGTGACTAGCTTTGGGAATTGAAGAACGCTTATTCTTGCAAAATGTGTGTGCTTGGAAATTCGCTGGTTTATTATGCATCGCTGTTTTCGTCGATTTTTGCGTTGTGATTGACGTTGAATTGTTGGATTAGACCATGGTGGAACAGAATTTATGTTGGGTATTTGGTTCTACCACTTGATCCCTTAGGTGAGCTCTTGCTTTACGAACAACAGCATTAGTTTCTGTTAAGACATTGTAAATTTGGTGTGTTAATACAGCTTTTTTTATTCCGGGCAACCATAATTTATATTACGTGCGGCTGAAATTGAAACTTAATTATCGGTTTATTTTGAAAACTCTGAATTTGTTTTTGTTGATGTTCCTTAACTTTAGCTATTGGGTCAGGAAGCAACAAAGCTAGACGTGATTTGAATTCACGATCGAAATAAAGTTTTTGCAGCTGTTGCTTGTGTAGTGGTACTGAGAGTAATCCAGCTAGCTTCAATGTATGTATTTATGCTATCTTGTATCCCCAAGCCATCCCTTCGCGGAGCTTTATAGATCTTTTTGAAGATTTTAACAAAAACTTTGGCAAGCCCATTTATCCAAGGAGAATAACTAGGCCCTGTCAGGTGTCGAATACCTTTGGATTTTAGCCAGTTTTGAAACGAACTAGAGCACCATTAAGGGCCATTGTTTGTAACAAGTTCATCCATTAAACCGTATTCGGCAATGTGGGTATTCATGAAATCTATAACTTTTTCTGATGCGATGCTTTTCATTTTATGAACGAATGGAATTTTACTGTGGGCATCTAACATCATCAAAAACATGTAGTTATCCACAGGACCACAAATATCCGCGAGAAAACGAGCATTAGCTTTGAACAGGTACTCCCAGGTGTGTTTAGGACCTGGTCTTTGGTTTTCTTTGTATTCTTGGGAATTTGCACAATATGTTACTTTTTGCTCAATAATGGCATCCATGGAAGGCCACCAGATTTTTACTAGTGCTAGACCTTTCTACTTGACAATTCCCAGGTGGGAACTATGTAGATCTTTAAGCATTTGTGTCTGTAAAGCTGCAGGAATGATGATTCAGAAATCCTAAGCCTAGTGAAATAGGGAAGTAAATCTTGGTCATCACAATGACTGGGCCAGCCATGGTGAACGTAGCTAAATACTTTGCATAGAATAGGATCCCTACGACTTTCAGCAACTAGGGTCTCATTTAAAACTGGTAAGTTAGAAATGGTTTCTAGTGCCAATATGTTGTACTGCTATTCCATTTGCTCAAATTCCTCAACATTGGAGAGGGAAAGGCATGACAACGTATCAGCAGTTACATTTTCTTTTCCAGGGATGTGGTGAAAATCATAGGAATACCCGTTCAGGAGGACTGCCCAACGCTGAACTCTCGCTGCAGCCATTTGGGGAATACCCTTCTTAGGACCAAATATCCAGAGGAGGGCTCTCTGATTGGATTGCAGGATATACTTTTGACCGTAGACATACTTGTGAAATCGCTTACTCCCCAAGCGATACTAAAGGCCTCACGATCAAAATGACTATATCCTTGTTCAGCTTTTGTTAGCTTGCGAGAAGAAAAAGCTATTGGTCTTCTCTCGCCATTAGGCATTATATGCATCAAACTACAACCCACACCATAGGGACTTGCGTCGCAGACCAGTTTAAGCTTCTTTTTGGGATCGTAGTGAACTAATATCTTAGATTTTACAAAAAGTTCCTTTACAGTGTTAACTGCCTTGTCACAATCCTTTCCCCAGATCCATTTTACTTTGGGGCTTAACAACCTGGTCACTGGGGCAAGAATGTGTGCCAAGTTTGGAAGGTATTTTGAATAGTGGTTAAGAAACCAAGAAAACTCCATAACTCTTTTATGTTTGTAGGGTTGGGGCCTTTGTAATGGCTTCAATAACTTCTGGCAGGGTGTGAAGACCTTCAGCATTTATCATATAACCAAGATACTTAAGTTCAGGCCGTGATAGCTTACATTTGTCAATACAAAGATGCACCTGCATCTTGAAGTGTATTCAAAAGTTGGTTTAACGATTCGTCATGGGATTGTCCCTTACCACTGCCCAAAATTTCGTCATAGAACGGCATGCACTTTTGTTAGTGACTTGTGTCATAACGTGCTGGAATATTCCTGAACTTGAGGCTAGGCCTAAAGGCAGTCTTAGCCATCTGTAAAGTTCCAGTGGCGTGTTTATCGTACAAGCAGCTTGAGATTCCTTATCCAACTCAATTGGCAGGAAAGCATCCTTCAAATCTATCAAACTAAAGGTATCACTGCCTGATAATTCGCTAAATAACTCAGCGGCTGTGGGAACTGGATAGTGGTCGACCTCCAACTGAGGATTAACAGTGATTTTATAATCCCTACGACACAGATTTCTCCATTCGGTTTATGAACTATGACCAGAGGAGTTGCCCACTCTGAAGTTTCCACAGCTTCCAGAATACCCAGGCCAACAAAGCACAGGATTTCCTGGTTAACTCGTTCTTTAAAAGCCAAGGGGATGGGACGAACTCGGCAATATACCAGTTTTGCATCAGCCTTTAACTGTATTTTGGCCTTGTTATTTTTAAATTTTCCAAAACCGGGGACAAAAAGCACTGGAAAACCCTCTTCAATCTCTTTAGTGTTAACCACATTAAGGTTTACTTTTACTTTTTTAACATGTTTAACTTTTGTTTGGAGATCAAGAAAGGCATCGTTACAAACTAGGAAAACAGAAATCCAATCTTTGCCAAATAAATTTGACTTGTAATGTTTTGACACCATAGCATCTAAATGCTCGGTTTGGCCATTGAAAGTTACTTCTAAATTAATTAGGAACATGGATTTCACCTTCCCCTCAGTGTACGAGTTTATTGAGTATGGGCTATTTTGTAATGGTACATTAATTGGAAAAGTATTTGTTGTACCAGTCCATGGAGATGACGGTTCCATCTGTGCCAGAATCTTGTTCATTAGTAAATCGATTCCGTTAGAATGACTGGAATGTACCATTCAGCTATTGTCATGCAATTTATAACTACTTTATTAGTTTGAACAGAATTTGAAATTTGTTCGGCTGTGCTGCTCACTCCGGTGGTGTTATTTTGCAAACAATAGTCCTCGACAGACTCTGACTTACTACTAAATCCATCAAGCAAGTTATGAATGACACTACCTTCAGATTCTGAATCGCTCAACTCATTTTTGCTTAGCAGATTAATCTTTTTAAGGTAACTGTACTTGTTTTTAGTCTTACTTTTGGGAGTATAGCTCTGAGTTGTTTTTGAGTTAACTTTAGCTGACTTTTGACTAGGACTTTTTCTACACACTACCTTTAGGTGTCCTTGTGTATGGCAGCGACCACTGATGTAATCCTCATATTTACACCTAGACTTAACATGGCCGGCGCGTCCGCAACAAACACAAGTAATAAGCTTTACTTAATTACCACAATTTAGCTAAATTTAAATTTACTAAAGCCACTCAAGACCATAACTGAATTGCTCAACAACTAAGCCTAATTCTGAAATTTATAGCCTACCTAATTTTACAATTTTGGTTGCCCACAATTTTTTGCAATTAGGATTTAACACAGTTTTTGTTTTCCTTCTCAAGCAACAAAAAAGAACACCACTGGCCTAAGCAGCATGCCAGACCGAACAACTTTCACTAAACTAAAGGTAAATAAATTGATTATATACCTCAAGTTCCAGTCAGAGTAGAGATAAGTGTTGAAAAGACCCAATTTATTTGCGTTTTATTTGGCTTTTTCCTACTTATAGGACGATAGGGGAAAAACCGCTAACGCGTCACATTAGGACACAAACTTTGTACAAATTGGATTTTGGCAACACAATATCTCTCCCTGTCCTAGCATTAAGGAACGAACAGTAACTATAATTTACTCGAACTACTCACAGTTCCACACTCAAGCAACAAGTTTTTAAGATTTAAATTAATTCCCATTCCGGGCACTAAACCATTTAGCCTAAACAGTAAATTTGCCAACTTCCCAAATTCGGAGCACTGAATCGGTTGGTAATAGGTAAATAATTTTACAATCTTAAAATCCCACCCTCGTCGCCATTCTGTTATGTCCTTTGGTAGACAATTGTGCAGGTTCCCCCAGCAGAATAACAAGGCTTAACACAACTTAATGCAAGTACAGGAATGCACAAGTTTAATAAGGCACAAGGCTTCTTATAACTTATTACAGGTCATGTGACCAACATGTCTATGGTGATCAGTGTGTATTAGTACAAGTATGGCACTCTAACGCTAGTAGGGGTGAGTGCTGGGTTATGAATTAACATGAGTATCTGAGGAATGCTTACAACTGTGGCGCCACAAGTGATGACGCCACACTTTACGCTAAAATATTTAATATCTAACAAACGCTGATTGATTAATGGATTCGTTTTATTTGGATGTCAGTTTGTCAGTTTTTACACTCTAGGCTTGGATTTAGCCTTTATAATTGTTTTGATTATAGAAAATAATACGAGCATATGTTAATAAAATTGCGGATGGCTGAAATAAAAAAAAATAGAAGCAGGAGAGAGAGATGGTTCATGTTCATGGACCCTAATGGGAAAATATCGTAGCCTATGCCAGTTTCTATAAGAGTGTTTTAAAATACCCTAAAATGAACTGTAATTCGAATCGAGATTTACTTTGTTAATAATTAACTCAACCCCATACTGATAATTAGAAGGAAACAGAAAAATACGTTTCGATGTTAGCCATGGCCATATCCTCTTCTACGTGATGGCCTTGCGGGGATGAAGATGGGGCTTGAATTGAAGTTTGTCTGTTTTAATGGGCTTGAATTGAAGACTGACTGTTTTAATGTTATTTTTTTCCGTTTTTAAAGGTACTTTTGAAGTACTATGAATTAAGTCTGTTCTTAGAGTTATTTATTACTGTAGTGTGTTTTGAGTTAAGTTGACATGAAGTCAAGTTTCATAACGATAGCCTAACTTGAATTTTACTTTTCGTACTCCTTCGAGAAAATGTCGAAGATGTCTGGACTAGTCCTCTAGGAAAGATGGGTGTTTACGTTTATTTTGATTTACTTAGAAATGTGGCTGTTCGACCTGGTTTAAATACATCTAAACGTTTCAATTCTTTTGAGATTATTTATGATGACTTTTCTCCATCCCTGCTGGTCTTTTTAAAGCTCTATTTACGTATTTAACTAGCTTCACTTGCTGTGCGAATTCTATAGTAACAATAAAATGTTCGTAGATCACGCATTATTGTTCGGTAGACTAATGCGGATTGACTGAGAAAATGCCACATATGCACGGTTTTAGGTGATTACTGTTAGTCGATTGTATACAGTGATATCTAATAATCTAGGTTGGCATCTTATTCGGTGGACTAAGGACAGGGCCGGCTCAAGACAATTTGGGGCCCTGAACGGATTCAGTAACTGGGGGTCCCCGGAGTCATAAGTGAAGCACAAAAGCCTTTTTTTCCCGATTTTTCATTCGTGTTCTATTAGAATCTTTAAACTATCATTTTACATAAGATTCAAGCAAATTGTAGCCACGAAAACGGGGGGGGGGGGGGGGTTACGTACTAACTACAACAGCAAACAAAAAAATACACCAATAAACAAAAAACACACTTTCCATAGGGGCAAAGAAAAGTAAAAGTAAAAAGGAAGGGGTGGCAATAAGAACGGAATATCCATTTCACCATTTCGCGTTTCTCATTTCCTATCAGATTGCCGACCGCTGCCACTGCCAATGAAAATGCCAGTTCCCGGAGTTTCAACGTACTAGCAGAGATTCTCACCCGGTTTTTCTCTTTACTTTGACGTAGTATAAAGAATTTTCAATCCATAATCTTCCTTCTTGCAATTGTAAGATTGGATGCTTCTGCTCCCGCGCGGGGCCCATTTAATTCGGGTGCCCTACGCGGTTGTTTTACTCGTGTGCCCTTTGAGCCAGCTCTAACTATGAGTAATTTATGTGCACTGGTTGATACAATCCACATTTTATTATTATTTCCTCTGACTGCTACAGCCCACATATGCACGGTATTCATTAATTACTCTCAGCCGATTTACGCATCTGAAACTACGGTTTGTATTATGTTCGCCAGGGTAAAAAGCAATCGATTTTACGCATTATACAGGGTGTCCCAAACGTCCCAGAACACCTCCCCTTATAACTTTTTAAGGGGTTGAAAGAAAATAGTGAAACTTTGGCAATGTACGTTTGGTTAAAGGATTTACCTTTTCGTACAACCGGCATTACACCTGCTCACCTGGGGGAGGGGGAGCCCAGGGCCCCAACTCAGAAATTTTCAATGGAATTGGGGGGTGAAGGAATACCTTATTCGTAGGGTCTTCATTAGGCGACTAAAGTGCCGCAACGATAGCTTCGATACGATTAGCCCATCCAAAATGGCAGCCGGTCAAACATTAGGAATCTCCTCTGCATCACTGTCTTACTCAGGCTAAACACGTCGTACAGGGACGTAGGTGGCAGCAAAATGCTTCATTCAATCTAGTTGGATCACACCTACATCGTTTTTTTTGCGGTTTGAAGCCCAGAGTGTGGGCCTCATGCCCCCCCCCCCCCCCGAGGGGGGTCACTAAGACCCAGAGTCTGATGTTTCAAACC